>JARFXV010002747.1:0-41874 GCA_031761425.1 Cosmopolites sordidus | reverse complement strand
AGAAATTTTTGGGTTTTCACCAATACTTTCACGTAACAAATCAATATGCACACCAATCAACAACCACTACGACATGTCATACATTATACTTCTGAAATGAGACTAAACCTAGGCAACGTGTTCTATTTGTGTTCTATTCAAGTATTGAAAAAACCGTTCTATTTAAAAGACGTGTTATTTAAGGTTTATTAAAATTAAAATTTATAATCTTTCTTATAAAAAGCAAAAATTGAAATTGATTGAATAAAAAAATGTTTCAAACCTGAAATTTTTACTTATTCATCCTGAATTACAGACCGACTTTTACGCTTTCTCTGGTCGCAATTTTAATCCACCCCTTACGAACGTTTCATAAATTATTTTTTCTGGGTCAGATTTATATGTATGCAAAAAGGAGTATAATTTAGGCTATAAACGAGAAACGTTCGGTATGTATGTCTCCCGTACCTTTTTCATTAAACGGAGAAATTGTGGTCGGTGGGAGCGCTGTAGCTTTTTTCGTACTAATTACGGTTGGATACAATTTTATTATTAGGCCTTCGAAACATTCGTGCAATGTTTGAGTTATATGCCGACGTTCTTTTTAATAATTTGACGAGAATAAGTCGTTTTAGGTCCACGCACTTTAGGGCATCATGTAGCACTCATATAATCACTTAATGAGAAAAGTCACACCGTTTATGTTGCGTCATCTTGCGCTCCATATTTAATCAAATATTAACGACATGCCGAATAAACTTTATTTTTAATTAAAATACTTTGCTCGTTATATCATGAGTTATTTTTATGAGTTTTTTCTATTTACAATTTACGTTATACATATTATACACTCAAAACACATATTATCGATTGCTTTTTAAGTTGACATGACTGTCCTTGATATCAGATAGAAGTTTCATATCATTTTGTTTCTTAAGTTAGAAATTATTCCTTCTTTAATGATTATTAAGGATTATTGTCAACCACTTTTTAAAATTGACAAAATTTTTGTTAATGAATTTGGATTAAATTTTGTTTAAAACACGAAATTTTTTATGCTGATGCAGTGAAAATATTTAATAGATATTATGGCGATCAAGGTATATCAAAAAAAATGTTTATAAGTAGTACAAGGATTTTAGTGGTGACAGAAAAAAAGTTGAAGAATTTTGTTCAGGAAGACTTTCCACGTTAACCAATAAAGCAAGCACTACCAGAATGGAATAATGTTCATTATTCCATTCTGGTAGTGCCTTCTGGTAGTGCATCCGTTCCTCGCCTGGAAATGTCGATTAAAACATCCAGATTTGTGGCAATACATCGTGCACCACCATAATTATTAGTTAAATTTTTGCTTAAAATCAAACAAATACTGTTCCACAAGCACCATATCCATCAGATATTGGACCATGTGAATGGTACCATATCTGGTGAATAAATATTTTCTGTTCCCTCGATTGACGAAACCACACCGTGGGCGCCATTTTGAATCCATAAAAGTCATTCTAGAAATTTTCTGGGTAGTTTTGATAGAAATGCCAAAAGTCGAGTATGAATACCATTTACAAGACTAGAAAAAGCGTTGGAATAAGTATATCGTAGTGAAAGGTAATTCCGTTAAAAAGGACAAAATAAATTTGGATGAAAAGCTTAATACTTTGTGTTTTATTTAAAATTTTCCGGCCGACTTTAATGCTAGAATCCGAAAAGCAAGAACTGGTGAAAATGCAACTGGCCCTTATGGAAATGGTGAGCGGGACAACTGCTGATTGACTTTGCTGAAGGACAAGAACTCTATATTATGAATTCGTTTTATAAAAAAAAGATCAACAGAAAATGGACATGGAAAAGTTCATCTGGACTCACAAGTGAAATTAATTACATCATGTTAAACGATAAAGCAATATTTTGCAATTGCACTGTCCTTAACCAATTTAATGTGGGAAGTGACCACTGAATGGTACGAACAAACATTAGGATAAGCTGCCCAAAAGAGCGCAAAAAAATGATAAGATCAAAAAGGGGCAAAGTGGATTCTGGGAAGCTGCTGGAGAGGGGCAGATATTTTGAAATCTCTTTGTCGAATCGCTTTGTTGTGTTGCAAGACCTAGAGGAGATGAAAATTACAGACCAATATGAGGAAATCGCCAACAATGTGCTTAAAACGGCGACTTCAGTAGCACCAGAAGATAAATGTTTCAAAGAGTTCATTATGGATCAATATAAAGAAATCGCCAACAACGTGCTTGAACCGGCTGCTTTAATAGCACCAGAAGATGCATTTACAAATAGTCAAAAATTTCCAACGAGACCATTAATTTAATGAAAAAACGCCGGACAATGAAGAATGCAGACAGTCCTTTTGGCAGGGTCGAGACGTTCAGCTTTGTAAAACTATAAGAAAACGTATTCGAGAGGAAACGCGCCGATTCAACGTGCAGCTAGTGTAAAAAACTCTGGAAGAAAATGCGTCTGGACACGTCTGATCAAGCGGTATCCACTCCAGGATTGCCCTGGTACAGCTATAGCCACATCGTCTCGCTATATGGCTTGCTCACGCCCATTTCAATTCATATGCTCTTCCAAAAATATCACTCACTTTCGTTTGTTCTCTGATTCATGTGCAGCTTTCTCTCTCCCGCTTTGTGATGCCAAGCATCTTTTTATTCCATTTAATGCTACCCAAAGTTTTTAAACTGATTGTGATGTGAGTGTACAGGTTTCACTTCCGTTTACCATCTGTGAAAAAATACAAGATTAGTAATTACAGGAGAACCGTTACAAACGGAAACAGAATTTTGGTATTTGAAATATTTTATATAAATGTATTATATTGCAAGAATTCTATCATGGTCGCCATTAAAGCTTCAAGACTATCTGCTTTTTCCTTTCTACTTAAGAAGCAATAACAATTGACGTAGTTTTGCATTTTGTAAAAAAGTGAAAAACGTTAAAATCCGTAGTCCAATTCATTTCCTCTATCAAGTTACCATTTCAAAAAAGATGCTGGTCAAACTTTGCAGGAGTCTGTATCATCAACTAGTCATCTGTTATGGGGTGAACAAAGAAAAAGGGGTGACAAGAGCGGAAATGCTGAATGAACTTTTATTTTTATATTTAATACAAATTGACACGTTTCTCAAATTCTCTATCTTCATTGAAATAATGTTGGCAAATAAAAAACATTTTTATTTGTCAACATTATTTCAACTAATAATTCAACGTAATTTCGAAGCTACAGTTTCACAAAGCCAAACTAATCAACAAAACGAGTCAATCTGTATTAAATATAAGCATAATACTATCTAGATTAGATAAGTAAAGACTTTCTTCAGCATTTCTAATGAATTGCTATCAAGTAGAAATTAACACAGCCATGAAGGGGAGAAATAATAAGAAAATCTCAATGTTATCGTATTAAGTGAAACTGAAATACTGCACATTTTTTATCATCATTCTAAATGACTAGACCATATAACACCCTTTATTTTAACACTGAAATTATTATCATATATGGAAAGATAAAGATGGATTTAAAAATTATATTTATAACTGAAACATCTTACTATTTAGTCTACTGCTTTGGTATTTTATTATGCATTTCTCTATTAATATTGCCGTGAAGTATCGAATATATGTATTTATGAGCTTCATAGTTTATTTTTATTCAGTAATTTTTTCTCCGGAAATAAATGCTACATCAGAAAAGTGAAAATTGTGTGCGACATTTTATTAAAATAAATCTATTACTAACCAAAATCTGTTGTCTCGTAAGCAGTTCTTAAACGGTGGAATTATAAATATGTGCTCAACGGAATTCTCTAAAATATTTCACTTTTTTTATTATTCATATTTTCTATGCCATGTTAAATTTAAGTTGCAGACACAATTATAATCGAAGTCTGGAAAAAATCGTAACGAGCTCACCGCATACTAACCCATCATTTCCTTTCTCATAACCCTAACTGCCCCTTAAGCCATAGAACGAATACTTCCAGAATAGCATATCGTCAATTTGGTTTTCGCGGAAAACGTGGTACCCTCGAATAAGTTAACAATAAAATACATATGTGGAGCAAAAATATTACTCAGATGCTTTTATTGATATCAGTCAGGCCTTTAATATAGAATTACAAATTTGCCTACTTTACAAATATAATAATAATTTACCCCATCTTTTCTACGAGACACGGAATGCATATTTCACGGATAATATATTTATTCTGAAACATAACAATATCCAAACCAGTATTCTATAGAGGTAGGTGTAGTACAAAAAGTGTTAATTTCAGTACTATATCCATTGTTCACTTCAGATTTGCCATCAACAAGTCTACCTAGAGTTCGTACATTCGTAGAAGATGGAGCCATTTCATTCGCACATGTGGACCCACACAAATAAAAAACCTGCAGAACTATCTCAATACAATCAAGTCATGGCCTGCAAAATAGAAAATAAGAACAAATTATGACAAATATCTATATATAGCTTTCACATTGAGAAGAGGAACATGTCCACAGGTGTTCCTCAACACGCGGTGTTCCTACAACAGTCGTAAATGAACCAAAATATACAAGACTACACATAAACCCAATGACATGGCGAATAGATATTTTCAACAAATTAAATAATGTCTTGAGCTTGCACAGGATTTATTTTATTTCTAGTTGAAAGAAGCAAAAAGAAAGACAGTGCCTCAAATGTTACTTTTCGAACGACATTGCGTCTACAATTAATTTTTGAGGTGATATTCACAGTAAAGTCGTATATTATATCTCGTTTTGGAGCGGGAGGTATACGGAGGTATACAATTGAAGGGGCAAATGGAAGCAATGGTTAAGTGACATTTTCTGAAAAAGTCCTGTTTTGTAGTAGATGAAAGAGTTATGTGCGTATCTGACTTACCCCGTCAGGATTTCGCTCTATTTTACAAATCTAAACCAAATACAGACTGGTGGAAGGGACTATCTTGCATTAAATATTAAAAATGTTATGGAAGTAGGAGCTGTGTACCCATAACTCCTTCACCCACTCTAATATTTGAATCTTTAATATCACTTGGACCTTGGCGATGACATGACACCTAAAACACAACCTTAAAAATTCAATGAATTTACATATTAGTTAGACTATTATTAAATCAAATATATAAATGTTGTCTCGATGGTTCAAATAGTTCTGCCATCATGTAATAATATAGAATTACAGAGTGAAACTGCTTTAAGTTAATGGGATAGTGAACAAGACTAATAATCACTAACAAATAGTGAACAAGACTAATAATTAAGGTAAGATGTTCGATTTCACATTACTGATACGATTTACGATTAGACATACTTTAGACTATATTTTTTTAATATCCAAAATAATGTATTCAATTTAATGAACTCCCGAAACTTTACAGGACAAAATTAACAAACATAATATGGCACAGTCTCCATGTAAATTCATCACCATGACAATATACAAAGTGATGCAGGACCAAGCGGTGGTACGTATAAAGTACTTTTTTATACTTATTGAATATCTACTTATTGAAAGTCTATTTGTAACTTTACTTTGTCCTATGGATAATAATAATGACTTTTCTCTGTCTAAGATGGACTCAGTAATGGATAGTATGATAAAATTATTTAATGAAATATAATAGTTACCTAATATTTGAACTTTTTAGATTCATTAGAGATTTATCGAAGCGACAATGTTTATAAGTTGAATGGCAGTGAACATCAACCCAGTCATTTTTCAGAATCGGAAAGTGATGATGAACATAGTGCTAATCAGCCACAACTTTTGAATAATAATGATGAAAGCTTAACAGTTAGAGAAATCAAAAGGATTAGGACATTTCCTATAAAACCAAACATCTCAATAAAATGGAGCAAAGACACAGAGACTTGGAAAAGACACGCCGCAGCAATTTGTAGGAAAGCAAGGAAGATCAATTTTTCTATTAGAACCTTCAGTGTGAAACACTAAACTCAAAAAGATTTACTACTAAACAACAAATATTTTTTTTAAGTTCTCGACGCACGTTTCGCTAACCGAATTAGCATCATCAGGAGACGATTTAATCAAATTCTAAAACTGAACTATGTTTATAACTACTAATATTTATATAAGAAACCTAATTGTTAATCTACTACCTAGGAAGCGTACAACTGACCTAATGAAGTGCGTTAAGAAAGGATACAAGAAAAAAGAAAAAAAATGGGGAAAGAGAGAAAAAAGAAATAACATAAACATAACCAATTTTTCCGCTTGCCCCTTTAATGCTGATTCGAATAGGCTGTACAATCGATGAAACGTAGAGACTGAAAATAAAATTGAAAACCTAATAATTTAATCATTATTCCATATATTTAAATGGAAATGTCCAGTTTGTTGTATTTCTTATGAATGTATCTTATTTATGTCCGTGTTTACGTAGTTGTTATTCTTGTTGCTAGCATATGTATAAATATTTATTCAAATAAAAAAATAATATTTCATTAAAGTGAGTGATGAAGTTGACTTTTTTAGCAAACATATCGAGGGCGTCATATCAGAAGGGCGTAAGAGTCACTATGGTCCTTTTTGAGATTTTCGAGCTTACGAGATTTCGAGTGTATGAGATCATATAAGTTCCCTTCTAATACCCGTTCTTACGCGTACTATACTGTTACTCTCCTGGATTATACGCCCGACGCCGTTTATTAGACTTAACCATAACCTTAACCATAACCATTTTTAGACTTAACACATAACCTCAAATTTTAGTTGAAGTTGAGAATATTCGTAGTTTAAATTTGGGTTATTTTTAGTATGTTGTAAATGTGTGTGGTGTTTGTTTTTTATAACGTAGATAAAAATAATGGCTAATGGCTAAATAATGGGCTAATCCTAGGACGCATCGTATTATGCTCGGTGTTCATAAAAAGCTTAACAGAAGCAATGAAACATTTGTTACTATTGTCCGACTGATTGTGACATGTTCATATATGTTTTTCTTTTTGTTTGGGAATTTTGCCACGATCTAAAACTTAAAAAAATATCAAAAATACATGTTCTTATATAAATTAAGAATCGCCGGGTAAAAAACAAAGACAATATGGAGACAAATTTCTCAGTGATTTTTTTTCTGTAATAAATTTGCCTAACAAACAAAAATAAAAAAAAATTTATTTGTACTTATTTTCTAAAATAACTACAAACTTTAGAATAATTAAATTTTAATTAAATTAATTAATCAAAATTATAAATTAAAATTAATTAATTTATATATATATATATATATATATATATATATATATATATATATATATATATATATATGTATATATATATACATAGGTGAGGTTTACTGTGTAGTTATTATGTAGTTATTATGTAAACGTTTTTATTTGTGTTCTTTAGAACTGGGAACCATACTGAATTTAAATCTACCGAAGACATAGCGATACACTTATTTTTATTTAAATTAATTATAGAAGTTTCTTTTAATCTTCTCTATTTTGTTATCGATTTTTTCAATACCGTTTTGGAAGTGTCCCAATTGATTTTATGCCTCGATTCCCATGCGTGTTGACAAATTCTAGATTTATTAAAATCGCCCCTTCTAAGAAGGTTTTTTTTTTCACCATCTTCTTTTCCAATCACTCAAAATCAGTCAAAATAGGAGTATGTACGACAGAGTTTATATGACAGAACAAAAAGAAACAAATTTAATCAAAGACATTTTAATGAAAAACAATTACCCCACAAAAATTCATAGGTAAATCTGTTAAAACTTTTCATAACAGACAAAACAGAAAACTTACTAATAACAATAATAATAACTCTCGACAATTAACCTCACAATTTCTTACATCTGCGGTATTTCTGACACAAGTAAAAGAGTAGGACATAAATACAACATAAAAACGGCATTTTAAACAAAAAAATACTCTTAGACTTATATTAACAAAAACCGAACCAAACAACACACACGAGAATACCAAAAATATGGTTTATAAATTCCCTACGAATGTGGTAAATTTTATATAGGTGAGACATCTCACCATTCCAAAATGGTATTAAAAGAATCGGTAACAAAATACAAAATACTAAAAGAAACTTCTATATTTAATTTAAATAAAAACTGTATTGCTATGCATTCGGCTTATAAATATATATATATATATATATATATATATATATATATATATATATATATATATATATATATATATATATATATATATATATATATATATATATATATATATATATATATATATATATATATATATATATATATATATCCCTTTGTGGATCAGACCTTGAAGGGGTTTGTAGGAGGGCAATGAAGTTTTGAGCTATGCCAGACTCCAGACGGCATAGCTCTAGGAGTCTATGCCCCTGAGAGGTCACCCCTGGCGGACAGGTCAGGGCAGAGGCCTCAGAGTAACATGATCTAAAATCTGAAAACCCGCATTAGACCAGCGTGGCAGATTACGGTCCATACCTTGAACATGGTATTTCCATATGTTTTAATATGACAGTTCAACCCCAAACACGGCCCTCATTCCTCGAAGGCCAAGGGGCAACTACTTACGGCAGCGGGAAGATATGCCCCAAGGCAGAGGGTACTAAGAATCACCGGGTTAGATCAGACTGCTATTGGACTTTTGACATTGTAACGCTAAATATACGGACTATAAAAACGGAGGCCCGATTGCAAGAACTGTTAATCGAACTTGACAAAATACATTGGGATATTATTGGGCTCTGTGAAACACGAAGAAAGGGCGAAGAGTTAAACAAACTCAAACCAACTGGACACATACTCTACACGCGAGGTACGGAAAATGGCCGATGTGGAGGAAGTGAATTCCTCATCAATCGAAAGTTGAAGTCAAATTTGAAAAGACTGTAGTAAAATTTGAAAGTACATCTGACCGACTAGCCCAATGCGTCATTCGGCTGAATAAAAAGTTTATGAATTAATAATAGTTTATTATTAAATCGTCCAAGCTTATGCACAAACTATAAGCCTAGGGATGAGGAAATTGGGGAATTTTATGATGATGTGGCCCAGTTTTTATACAAGGAGAAATATAGGTACACAATCCTGATGGGTGATTTTAATGCCAGAATTGGAACAAGAACTGATGAAAATGCAACTGACCCATATGGAATTGTTGTGCGAGATAATAGGGTTGACAGATTGGTTAATTTGAAAAATATCAGCAGAAAATGGAAATGGAAAAGTCCATCTGGACTCACAAGTGAAATTGATTATACCATGACCAACGACAAAACAATATTTTGCAATTGTACTGTCCTTAACAATTGTAATGTAGGAAGTGACCACCGAATGGTACGAGCAAAAGTTAGTATTGACTGTCGAAGAGGACGCGAAAGAATGGTAAGGTCAAAAAATGGCAGAGTGGATTCTGGGAAACTGCTGTAGAGAGGAAGCGATTTGAGAGAGCTTCATCAAATCGGTTTGCTGTGTTACAAAATCCGGAGGAGGTTAAAATATCAGTTCAATATGAAGAAATCGCCAACAATGTGCTTCAAATGGCTGCTTCCATAGCCCCAGAAGAAAAATATCTCAAACAGGCAAAAATCTCCACGGAGACCATTGATTTAATGAAGAAAAGGCGGGTAATGAGAAATGCAGGTAGTCCTTTTGGTAGGGTCGAGTACAGTGAGCTCTACAAAACTTTAAGAAAACAAATCAGGGTGGACAGGCGCCGATTCAGCATACAGTTAATGCAAGAACCCTGGAAGAGAACAAACTAATTAACAAGGCTAAACAGAAGCTGAGAAGCAGAAGTACGCAAATATATGCCTTAAGGCGTAAGGATGGTACAGTGTGCAGGGGACGTACGCAAATGTTAGAGGTTGTCAGAAAATTTTATTCCCAGTTATATGAAGATCAGAACCAATTAAAGAATACAATACCCACGGAAGAACAAATGCCAGATATCCTAGTGGAGGAAGTAACAAATTTTATCGATTCAATGAAAAACGGCCAGGCTCCAGGAAAGAACAGTGTAATTGTCGAAAAGCTAAAAGCTGGTATTCGGACGTTTCATAAAACACAGGCAAAATTATACTCAGAATGCCTCAAAGAACAAAAAGTACCTGACTTATAGAAAAATGCAGAAGTGATCCTTTTACATAAGAGGCACAGGAAGATTTATAGAACTACCGTCCAATAAGCCTCCTATCAGTAATGTACAAAGTTTTCACTAAGATAATTTCTAAAAGAATATTAAAAAAAGTGAATGACGCACATCCAAGAGAATAAGCAGAATTCAGAAGTGGATTCAGTACAATGCATTACATCCCGATTAAAAAGCAAGCCATAGAAAGACACAACGAATAGACAATGCCACTGTGCTTCGCTTTTTCAAAGCATTTGACTCCATCTCAAAGTATGCGATAGTGGATGCACCGCTTAGCAAAGGGGTAGATAAAGCATGTGTAAACCTATTAGGATCGGTATATGATGGAGCTACAGCTACAATTCACCTTGATTATCTTGAAGTGGGAATTAATGTAGAAGGAGGTGTACGGCAGGCTGACGCAATATCGCCTATTCATTTCTCAGCTGGCCTTGAAGAAGTATTCTGTAAACTGGGTTGGGAACAGGATGGTGCAAAGATGAATGGTGCAAACTTAAACCATCTTAGATTGGCTGATGATCTCGTTTTTCTTTCACAAGACCAAGAAGAGCTGCAAAGACACATATAAGAATAGCTAAGAGTCGACGAACCATTTGGTTTTAAAATAAATCTGAAAAAGAGTCAGGTTATGTTCAATAACTTCGCTCAGGACAGAAGAATTTCAGTTTTAGGAAGTATTTGGAGATTGTGGACAGCTTTCTATATCTTGGGCAGAGGATTTCAATGGAGGGGAATACCGCCCGGCAGGTGGAACGGTGTGTTAAGTGTGGCTGGCAAGCATTTGGCAGGCTCAACATAGTGTTTAAGAGCAGACTCCCACTTTGCCTGAAAAGAAAAGTCTTTGATCAGTGCGTTCTACCCGTTATGACATACGGAAGTGAAACCTTGAGACTCACATCGCAATCAATTCAAAACCTTCGGGTAGCATAGAGGGGAATGGAAAGGTGTATGCTTGGCATTACAAGGCGAGACAGAAAGTACGGTGACATCATTGGAAGAGTGAAGCAATTGAAATGGAGATGGGTAGGCCATATAGCGAGGGGATGGGATAACAAAAGGGCCAAGGCAATCCTGGAGTGGATACCGCTTGATCGCAAACGTCCGCGAAGAAGACCGAAAGCAAGATAGATAGATAAAAAAAAATTTTATAGTTTGTCACTGTCAGTAAAAAATATTACTGTCAAATGTAAGTATCATTGACATATGCACAAGATATATTTACTTCCTATCTTTTCAGTATATATAGAAATTAATATAATTTATTTTTTAGATTCCTTTTGAAAACGGGAGGAGAATACCTCCCGAAACCTTAACGTTCAAAAGTTTATATTTATTTTAGAAAATTTTTGTATTTTTAATATTTTTGTTTGTTAGGCAAATTTATTACAGAAAAAGAATCACTGAGAAATTTATCTTCGTTTTGTTTTAGTTTTTTACCCAGCGATTCTTTATTTACATAAGAACAGTTTTTTTTTTGATTTTTAGATCTAGGCATAAAACCCAAAAAAAGAAAAAATATATTTGTTACGATAATAACACAATTATTATTGTCTTGTAATACAATTATTATTCTAACAATAATTGTTACTGGAATTAGGCTGTAATTAGAGTAAAATATTTCCATATTCCGCAAAAAGACCAATGCTGTTACCACCATTTGTTATCAAAAGCTGAGATAACTAAAGACAAGATTCAGAAATATGAATTTTACATGCGCAGAAAGGTAGCTACAAACGATGAACAATCTAAGGATGCACAAAAAACAAAAGAAAATACATTATATATGTCTCGGTAAACTTTGATCTTGAAACAGTTCTATATAGCCCCTGTTCTATATTTTTTTATAAACGAAAGCTGGCGACGTTTAATCTCAGCATTTTTGACGTTGCAAGCAAACATGGTTACTGTTATATTTGGACAGAGTTCGTAGGTAAAAGAGATGCATATGAAATTGCTACATATTTTTTTGTTTATAGGCCTTTTATTTAAAGCAGTTTAATAGACATTTCTTGGATATCCAATATCCTAATATCAGGCGTATGAATCAAAAAAGTAGATACATATTGGCATGAAACTAGATGCAAATTTTTTTATTAAATTGTAATGTTTTCATCTCACTATAATAACAAAAACAACAATTTCATTACAAATGTTTTAAACAATTTTTTAAACGTTTCTGGCGTTTTCAGTAAAAGTTATCTTTTGGTTTATACGCTCTTCTGACATGACGCCCTTGATATATAATTCAAACAGTATATTTCACATAAAATTCATTTTATGTGAAATTTCACACTATATATATATATATATATATATATATATATATTAAATATATATATATATATATATATATATATATATATATATATATATATATATATATATATATATATATATATAATAAATATATATATATATATATATATATATATATATATATATATATATATATATATATTAAATATATATATATATATATATATATATATATATATATATATATATATATATATATATATATATATATATATATATATATTAAATATATATATATATATATATATATATATATATATATATATATATATATATATATATATTAAATATATATATATATATATATATATATATATATATATATATATATATATATGAATTTTATATATGAATTAACCGGTATTTTTGAAGTGTCTCCGAACTTCCGATAGGGGTCGCTGTCAAACGAACTGTGAGTTTGCGCGCCTCTAGTCTTAAAAATATTCAGTATACCCTGGTAAATCATCATGGAACATTTAACATAACATAACATTATTTATTATCAAAATCAGTGTTCTGTGCGCCAAACTGACAGAGAATTTCGTGAATATTATGGTTCATATAATCGCATAACAAAGCGATGTATTCGCCGAATTATTCCAAACATACCATAAATATTCGTTAGAATATTCATAGAAACATATTCGAACACATTCCAAACGCATTTCACGCTGCTCGATGTTAAAACAAATACAAGACAAAAAAAGTACTGCAATAACATTCATCAGTTGTTGGAAGGATAGAAAAGAGAGAAGAATTATGAAAATTATTTTTAGTAATTAATTTTTCTTATGCAATTTTATGAATAAAATCTGAAATTTATAAAAAGGCACGAATTTAATTTATACATGAAGTTTAAAAAAAATTATGTACATCAAAAATTCGCCTAAGTTTATAGGATGTTTGCAGACTATATATTCAGAGATTATATTCTAGTATCCACCTGTTTTATAATACCTACAACCATAAAAAAGCTTGTTAATTCGACTTTAGTATCCATTTGTAGAATATTACACCCTTATATCACTTCTTTGTTGTTTTGGTCGACTCTCGCAATTTCCTTTTAAGCTTTACAATTTTTTTTAAGATTCATAAATTTAGAAAACAGTTTTTCTCACGCAGTCGTAAAATATTTAGTAACCTACTGATCAAAATCGTCCGCCTTCGTAATTTCCAAAAAAAAATGGAATTCTCGCTTCGCAGCACACATTCATCGTTCTACGGCCAAAATAAGGGAGACATAGAGAACTTTCATGTCTTATATCCTAAATTAAATGTTTTTTTTTGCATAAATCTAACCCGGCAAGACTAATTTAGGAGACGCCTGAAAACGGTGGATAAAAATTGCGACGAGTGAAAATTTAAAATGTCTGAGTTTTATGTGAAATATACTGTTTGAATTATATATCGAGGGCGTCATATCAGAAGGGCGTATAAACCAAAAGATAACTTTTACTGAAAACGCCAGAAACGTTTAAAAAATCGTTTAAAACATTTGTAATGAAATTGTTGTTTTTGTTATTATAGTGAGATGAAAACATTACAATTTAATAAAAAAATTTGCATCTAGTTTCATGCCAATATGTATGTACTTTTTTGATTCATACGCCTGATATTAGGATATTGGATATCCAAGAAATGTCTATTAAACTGTTTTAAATAAAAGGCCTATAAACAAAAAAATATGTAGCAATTTCATATACATCTCTTTTACCTACGAACTCTGTCCAAATATAACAGTAACCCTGTTTGCTTGCAACGTCAAAAATGCTGAGATTAAACGTCGCCAGCTTTCGTTTATAAAAAAATATAGAACAGGGGCTATATAGAACTGTTTCAAGATCAAAGTTTACCGAGACATATATATACTGTATTTTCTTTTGTTTTTTGTGCATCCTTAGATTGTTCATCGTTTGTAGCTACCTTTCTGCGTATGTGCAATTCATATTTCTGAATCTTTTCTGGAGTTATCTCAGCTTCTGATAACAAATGGTGGTAACAGCATTGGTCTTTTTGCGAAATATGGAAATATATTACTCTAATTACAGCCTAATTCCAGTAACAATTATTGTTAGAATAATAATTGTATTACAAGACAATAATAATTGTGTTATTATCGTAACAAATATATTTTTTCTTTTTTTGGGTTTTATGCCTAGATCTAAAAATCAAAAAAAAACTGTTCTTATGTAAATAAAGAATCGCTGGGTAAAAAACAAAAACAAAACGAAGATAAATTTCTCAGTGATTCTTTTTCTGTAATAAATTTGCCTAACAAACAAATATATTAAAAATACAAAAATTTTCTAAAATAAATATAAACTTTTGAACGTTAAGGTTTCGGGAGGTCTTCTCCTCCCGTTTTCAAAAGGAATCTAAAAAATAAATTATATTAATTTCTATATATACTGAAAAGATAGGAAGTAAATATATCTTGTGTATATATCAATGATACTTACATTTGACAATAATATTTTTTACTGACAGTGACAAAGTATAAAAAAAAATTTCATCTATCCATCTTGCTTTCGGTCTTCTTCGCGGACGTTTGCGATCAAGCGGTATCCACTCCAGGATTGCCTTGGTCCTTCTGTCATCCCATCCCCTCGCTATATGGCCTGCCCATCTCCATTTCAATTGCTTCACTCTTTCAATGATGTCAATTGCAATGAGTACTTTCTGTCTCGCCTTGCAATGCCTAGCATACATCTTTCCATTCCCCTCTATGCTACCCGAAGTTTTTGAATTGATTGCGATGTGAGTGTCCAGGTTTCACTTCCGTATGTCATAATGGGTAGAACGCACTGATCAAAGACTTTTCTTTTCAGGTAAAGTGGGAGTCTGCTCTTAAATACTATGTTGAGCCTGCCAAATGCTTGCCAGCCACACTTAACACACCGTTCCACCTGCCGGGCGGTATTCCCCTCCATTGAAATCCTCTGCCCAAGATATAGAAAGCTGTCCACAATCTCCAAATTCCTTCCTAAAACTGAAATTCTTCTGTCTTGAGCGAAATTATTGAACATAACCTGACTCTTTTTCAGATTTATTTTCAAACCAAATGGTTCGTCGGCTCTTAGCCGTTCTTATATGTGTCTTTGCAGCTCTTCTTGGTCTTGTGAAAGAAAAATGAGATCATCAGCAAATCTAAGATGGTTTAAGTTTGCACCATTCATCTTTGCACCATCCTGTTCCTAACCCAGTTTACAGAATACTTTTTCAAGGCCAGCTGAGAAATGAATAGGCGATATTGCGTCAGCCTGCCGTACATCTAGTTCTACATTAATTCCCACTTCAAGATAATCAAGGTGAATTGTGGCTGTAGCTCCATCATATACCGATCCTAATAGGTTTACACATGCTTTATCTACCCCTTTGATAAGCGGTGCATCCATTATCGCATGCTTTGAGATGAAGTCAAATGCTTTTTCGTAGTCGATAAAGCGAAGCACAGTGGCATTGTGTATTCGTTGTGCCTTTCTATGGCTTGCTTTTTAATCTGGATGTAATCCATTGTACTGAATCCACTGATAGGGGGCTTATTGGCGATAGGAGGCTTATTAGACGCGCAAACTCACAGTTCGTTTGACAGCGACCCCTATCGGAAGTTCGGAGACACTTCAAAAATACCGATTAATTCATATATAAAATTCATATATATATATATATATATATATATATATATATATATATATATATATATATATATATATATATATATATATGGGTTATTCATATATAAAACCCATAATTCTAATATATATATATATATATATATATATATATATATATATATATATATATATATATATATATATATATATATCTCGACGTTTTGGCTTCCACTTTGAAGCCATTATCAAGAGAATCTAGTTGATTTACTCCGAGGCCTCAATCTACCTACTCCCCAGAGGCCACAACTAGAAAAGAACGTGGTCGGCATGACCTCTGCATTAGTAGGTAAGGTTGTTGGTGGATAGGGGAGGGAGTGAGGCGGAAGGTGGAAGTTTGATTGGAAGGGTTTCGGATGGACAATTTGGAAATAAGAAGTTTCAATGTATTTGGAACTCTAAGACTGTCGTCCCGCTTGTTTAAGCAGCCTGAGCGCTTTTCGATCTCAATTGCTTCACGAATTATGCGGAGTTTGTTGGCATATATAGGTGCGATTACTTTGGCGTTGTCGAAATCTATTTTGTGACCCGTTTGGATATGATGTTCTGTTAGAGTTGAGGAGAGACCCGATTTTTTGATGGCGAGAAAATGCTTGTATATGCGATTTTGGATACATCTGTTGGTTTGGTCGATGATAATTTTTTTAATTATCTACTTACATAAGTTATCTGATAATCACGTTTTATTTTTTAAATAGCTCAAGTTTCATTCTTAGATTTCTCAAAATTACATTCACTTTCATACAGCACAAAACGAAAATGAAAATGTTCACCAATTCACCATTTAATTGTAAATATACGCTCTCTGTTTACTTAGACTCACCAGCGTTATCACCAAACACCAACAGCTCAAAATGTAATAGGTTTTTGGTCTAACTTTCCGCTAAAATATATATCGGGGTTATAATTTGCGTTTAACAATATATAACTATTTTATATTTAATGATTCAATTGGATCAACCTACAAGATGGATTTATTTTGAGAAACTTTAAGATAATACATGTAATAATCTTAAACTTTAGCATTAGGTGGTAGACAAATAGCAAAAGATTACGTAAAGATATATTTTCTGGATAAGCCGCAAAAACTACTTCACACACACTCTGGGATGTCTTTCAAACGCTTGTTTGGAAGATTGATTTTTTAACTTACTGAAAAATATCTTACCGGATAAAAAACTGAACCGTCCTACTTCAGCTTGTCGCAGTTTTCATCCATCGTTTTCACGTCTCTTGAAAATTGCTTCTTGCGTATTGGACTTAATAAAGAAAAACAGTTTAAATTAAAAAAAAAATATTGACAATAAACAAGACGAAAACTTTCAAAGTTGGTCTGTAGGAACTTCTTTATTAGTTCAGCACTTCCCAGACAGGTTTTTTATATACACCGTAAGCAAATGGATTTGTTTCGTTTATAGGATGGAGAAAAATGATTTGAGAGATTAAAAAATGACAGGGAGATGATTTAGTTAACAATATATATTTATACATATTTTTCAAATATCTACATAATATCATTATAAGTTATTATAAGTAATGTTGAAAGGTATTTTGAATTATACAAAGATGGTTTAGAAATAATTGTACCCAACATATTATCCTAAAACCTTGCATTCATAACGTAGTGCTTCTTTCTTTAGGTAAAACCTTTAGAAAAACAATTCGTTGATTGACCTAGGATATACTCAGTCCCCATAATGTATAATTATTCGTTGTAATAGAAACGAGTTTTTCCTAAATATGCTGCCACAATAAGCAATAAAAGATAATAACAGGGAGCTAAATCTGTAGAAAGTAGGGTTGTACAAAAATATCAGCATTATGGAATGCACCTACCTATTGCTGCTTCACAAACTTTCGATAAAATATTCGCCTACCCATCAAATAGTACAAATATATAAATAATACAAAATATAATAAACCTTGTCATTGCCCTAAAAAATGTTTGTCAAGACCTCATCGGCAGAATAATTGACTTCTGATAGACATTTATTCTAGAGGCTCAGACTCTTTTTTATGTGACAACATTTTTACTTTTTAAATTACGCGAGGGGGGGGGGGGGGTCTATTATCGCCCGAACAATCTACAATAGATATAATTTTAGAAAATTTCTAGCCACCATTTAATTCCAGGAGATTACATCGGAAATAAACGTCTTTCTTGCTGTACACGCATCTGGGGCCTCTCTTTAAAGTTCGACATCACATTTTCAAACATTTCTCACAGTTCTTTTAGCTTGTCTACTTCAGATGGGGCTAAAAGTTGCCATTCACGAAGGAATATCAGTTGCTGTTTAATTTCTGGCTTGTAATAGTGAAACACATTTTATCTACTATTATTAAATGTCAAATGAAATCAACAAAATAACGTTCGAGAAGTATTCATTTCGTATGCTTTGATCGACTGTCAACAAACGCAGCACTGACGGAATATAAGTTTTCTTCAAATGTAGAGGACAAGATCTATCGCGATATTTATAACGCCAGTAAGCTCAGTAAGCTTTACGTAGTTAGGTATTGGGCGTCTTGATCATTTAACTTCTTCAATGGATATACAATCAAGTGTGGTTAACAGGTATTTGATAGGCTCAACATGTGTTTAAGAACAACCTCTCACTTAACCTGAACAAAAATGTCTTTGATCAGCGTGTCCTGCCCATTATGACATACGGAAACCTGGACACTCACATCATAATCAGTTCAAAACCGGGTAGCACAGAGGGAAATGAAAAGATGTATGCTTGGCATTAAAAAGCGGGACAGAAAAACGTGCACATGGATCAAAGAATAAACGAAACTGTATGACATCATTGGAAAAGCAAAGAAATTCAAATGGAGGTGGGCAGGTTATATTGCTAGGACACGTGTTGACAGGTAAACCAGTGGAATCCTGGGGTGGATACCGCTTGATCACAAACGATTATGAAGAAGACCGGGAGCAAGATGGTCTGATGACATCAAGTATGTTGGACCCAAATGACAGAGGAAAGCTCAGGACCGCGCGAGTTAGGGGCATGCTGAAGAGGCCTTCATCCTGATGATGGTGATGATATATGTATGCATATCTAGGTCAAACTATTTAAAATAAAGCACTTTATTACAGCTCGACCTTTAATTCTGTTCATTTTCAGAATATCTCAAAATCTATTTGTTTTATTCCATCCCAACAAAACGCAACCAAGTACACGCATCCGGAACTTCGCACAAGAGTCATACAAATGTCAGAGTTATTTTGTCATACTTAATACGCCATTTCGGTATCACGCCGAAGAACTTTGCCTGCCATGCCATGTATACATATTTTTCTAGCGACTTTAAGAATAGGGCAACTCTTGTAGCACACACTTGCTTCTTTAACCCCTTTTTCTTCCTTGAGCAACACTTGTTTTGGAAACCCACTATAAAATACCAACAAAAAAATATTCTTAATATTAAAATACAAATATTTTCAAAGTAACTTAAATATTGATATTTTCATTTTATTTCTTATGCACATTATATTAAAAAATTTTTTACTTTGTTAATCAAGACTCATATATGTCATATATATTTTATATAATGAACTACTGTTGTTTTAAACTAACGAACAAAATGTAGTCTGTTCTTGATAAGCTCGAAAAAGATTGTCGACGCTCGTTTCGCTAACCATGTTAGCAATATCAGGAGATGATTCAATCTAATTCTAAAACTAGCTTTTTAGATTTAAACTACACATTAAATCACTTTTTTTAAATTTTTGACGCACGTTTATCTAACCATGTTAGTATCACGAGATGATTCAATCGATGACAAGTTTAAAAAGTGATTTGGTGTTAAATCTCTTCGAGTTTTGTGTTTCACACCAAAGGTTCCAATAGAAGAATTGCTCTGTTGTTATTTGCTTGCTAGTGGTAAATGCACATTAAGAGTTGATATCCTGAGGGAGGAGTCCTAATAGGGATTAACCAATAGCTGATAAATGTAATTCAGAACCCACGTTAAGCCGTTTGTTCAGTTGCTAAAAGTAGTATCTCTTGTAGAATCATCCTTAATTTTAAATAATTAAAATAACCTGAATAAAGATGTCTTCAAGGTGATAGAAAATATTTAACTCAAATTGTCTTTCGGAATTCCACATCTAGTTTTCGTAGCATCCTTTATATACTAAAAATGTTTTTAAATTCAGAAACTTGCAAAACTCTTTGTGCCATATTTCCAAAATATATAGTCAATCACTTCTGAACTAGAACACATCCCATCGAGATTAAAGTGAAAAAACAGCTTCTAGACTAGTTACGCTGTACATCTTCACGGCTTTACGCTCAAAGTAATGGAGACATGCAAAAACTTCATGGGCGATTTCCTAACATAAAATATTTTACACATAAATCTAACCTGGTAGCACTAAATTAGGAAAAGCCTGTATAAATTTAGGAGACGTGAGATAGAAATTGGGCTCAGTTAAAAGATGGGTCGTAAAAATTACTGCTTTCCAAATACTTACTACACATAATAAAATCAGCTTTACTACTTGCGGCCTATCTATTTAATTAAATTTTAAATGATTTGTATTGTTCGAAGACTCATAAATATACTAATAATGCAACTACATTAAAATATATGAGAATTAATGCGATAATGCCTAAAAAAAAGTGCTACGTGTTAGTTGAAAAGGAATTAAATCGTTTTTGAGATTTCTCGTTTGCATTCAGATACGATCTTTTTCTATAAAAATTTTAGTTTTAAAACACACATTATGTAATAGTTCAGAGAAAAAACTGAATTCAAGCTCCTGACATTTTAGTTGCCAGGTAAATGACTAGAGACCCACCGACTTGTAACAAAAAATGTTGTAGAAACTAACCTTGCCATAAATAATCTTAAACTCAAAGAGATTTAACATTAAACATCAAATTACTTGTTTTGACTTCTTGATGCGAGTTTCGTTAATCATGTTACCATCATTAGAAAATGATTGCCTCTTACGAGAAATTCAATCGTTTCCTGATGATGCTAACATGGTTAGAGAGACGAGAGAAGAGCATGTAGAAAACTTAAAAACAAGTGATTTGATATTTACAGCAGTCTTTGAGTTGTGTGAGTTGTTAGTGTTTTAGAGCAAAGGTGCCAATAAAAAAATTGAAAAATAATCTCATTAAAATAGTAACTGATACAACTCAGCACAGCTTAAACTATTTATTAGGTTGTCAATAAAAAGTAAGTTCAGCTGTGAATCATATACTTCCATAATAATGTTATGGTCAGATATTACTAATATATACTTCGAAAATATGTGGAGTAAAATTGCTGATTCTAAAGCTATAAGCATGTTTAGCAGTAAGCTATTTCATTTTCATAAAAGTATAAAGCTGTTCATGAATTAATTAACCATGCTTGTTCTCGTTTTGTGGTTTCTTTAGAAGCTTCGTTTATATACACCAGATTTGAATATTATTAACTCGGTCGGGGATGGAATCTAGTTGGAGTTCAATGTAATATCAATATAAACAAATTAGTATTCCCTCCGCATTTATTGGCGCCATTAAAATTATTGATATGTTCGTATGATTTAAACTACACTTAATAACAACCTGTGCGTCATCGATGTGTTTCATCAAGCAATTTTATTTCTCGTTATTTTTCTTGTTCTCTTTGTAGTTTTTAGCTTTCATACTCATTTTATGAAAAATTAAGCACAATTCTCCTTAATATGTTTTACATATAGCAAGCTGTTTTCATTATCTATTATATTATATCTTATATATTATTTCCTTTTAATTCCTTATTCTATTATTAAGTCCTGTCATGAACAAATATTAATTAGTAATTAGCAGTAATGAAAGCTATTAGCAGTAATGCAATATTTTGTGCCCTTTTTCCACATTTTCGATTACTTTTGCCAACATATCAGAGGTTAAACCAGCGATTTCAGCATGGATGTTGTCCTTAATTTGCTGTAGGGTTTAGGGCTTACTTATTTAAACCTTCCTTTAAAAATTTCTATAAAAATAATCCGGTATTATGAAATCAGAAGATTTAATGACTTTACAGTACTCTGATCGCCTGTTGTTGTCTATAGGTAACCGGTCTTCAACTATTTCAATCTTATATGGAAACACGTGCAAGTCACTTCTGAAAATTCAGCGCAAACGGCATGCAGAAATTCCTTATTGTGTACCACTTCATCGAATCCACGTTTCTGGTGACTTTTTTACACTTTGACTCCTTTACATTTCACTATTTTCAGTGCTTTGCACTGTTCTTAGATCTCTGATGCGAGTTGTATCCCTAACTGTAAACGATAAATTGTTATTTTATGATTAAAACCGGCACGTCTGCACTACACAACAGCCAAACTCAAACTGTCCAAAATATCACAAAAAAATATGGCTCTTAAACTAAATGGTAGCTTGATACTTACCCCACTCTTTAGATATAATTGAAGAAAAGAATTCGTAGACATATCAGAAACATATATTATTTTTATAAATATTTAAATATTTAAATTAAAAAAAAAAGAGATTATACATATATCTATATATAAATATATCTTACCCATTATATATTACCCAATATATCAACGCATTATACAGAAAGTAAATTCGTTACTGCAATTAGTAAAAATAGGCATCATATATCGATTATTTTATCTCGAATGGATTTATTTTCGATTCTTCGATTATAATTTAATAAATATCCATTTATTTAAAGTTATATGAAGATCAGAACCAGCCTACGGAAGAGCAAATGCCAGAGATCCTGTTGGATGAAGTGACAAATACCATAGAAGCGATGAAGAAGGGAAAGGTTTCAGGAAAGGATAATGTAACGATTGAGATGCAACGGTTGTAACGGTTGCAAAATGCATCAAAGAGATGTAACGGTTGCAAAATGCATCAAAAAACAAAAATACCCAACCTATGGAAAAATGCTGAAGTGATTCTTCTTCATAAGAAAAGAGCAAGAAAGATTTAAAAAATTACCGCCCAATAAGCCTCCTATCAGTATTGTACAAAGTTTTCACCAAGATAATATCTAAAAGAATATTAAGAACACTGAATGGTGCACAACCAAGAGAGCAAGCAGAATTCAGAAGTGGATTTAGTACAATGGACCATATCCAATACAACATGCTACTGTGCTTGACTTTTATTTACTATGAAAAACATTTGACTCAATATCTAAACAAGCCATAATAGATGCATTGCTTAACTAAGGGATAGATAAAGGCCTATGAGTACCTACTCAGATCCATATATAAAGAAGCAACCGCGACAGTTCACATGGATGATTTTGATGTTAAAATCAATGTAGAATGGGGTGTACGGCAGGGTGATCCAATCTCGCCTATGTCACAAGACCCAGATGAACTACAAAAACACATACAAGAGCTGCAAAGGGCGGCAGAATCATTTGGCTTGAAAATAAACCTGACAAAGAGTTAGGTTATGCTTGCTGGTCAAATTTGCTGAACACAGACGAATATCTCTTTTAGGAAGAGATTTAGAGGAGGTGGACGACTACATATATCTTGGGCAAAGGATTTCAATGAAAGGGGTCACGGCCCGGAAAATGAAACGGTGTGTTAAGTGTGGCTGTGTGGCTGTTAAATTTGGCAGGCTCAGCATAGTTTTAAGAACAAACTCCCACTTTGTCTGAAGTTTTTGATCAGTGCGGGCTGCCTGTTCTGACATGCGGAAGTGAAACGTGGACACTCACATCACAATTAGTTCAAAAACTTCGGGTAGCACAGAGGGGAATTGAAATATGTATGCTTGGCATTACAGAGCGGGACAGAAAGACCTATAGATGGATCAGAGAATAGGCGAAAGTATGTGGCGTCATTGGAAAGGTGAAGGAATTGAAATAGAGGTGGACAAGTTGTATAGCGAGGCGATGTGACGACAGATGGACCAAAGCAATCCTGGGATGGATACCGTTTGATCCTAAGCATCCACGAAGAAGACCTAAAACAAGATGTATTGATGATATTATCAAGTATATTGGACCCGAATGGCCCGGGACCGCGCGAGTTGCTCGCGGCAGTAGATCGACAATGGCTGTATGATGATGTAAATCATGTTATTGTAATATATATTCACCAAATTAGACTATTTTTATCCTGTTTATTATTATTATATTATTTAAATATTATTACGAAAATTAATCTTTGATTTACGAGGTCCCATAATTACGCAAATTGCGGTTATTGATGCAAAAGGATTTTAATCATTCAAATAGGAATAAATCATTCCGGGTGTCGATCCGTTGATTTTGTAAAGAGTCACGACGTTTTGCCAAAATCGCATTTGGCATTTTCAAGTGTTATCCGCTTCGACTGAAGAGTCGAACTGACGTGACCGGGTCGTTGTGCGGGCTTTTATAGCCGATTTCCATACTTTTGCAATATTGCGAGCGTCGTTTGGCGTATTTAGTTCACCTCTTTCTTCTATTTCAAGAGCTTCTCTGATTGCTCGGACCTTGTAGTTTTTAATATTCGCTATGTCTTTGGCTCCTTCAAAATTGATTTTATGTCCTGTTTGTATATGGTGCTGGAACAGAGCGGAAGTGGTTTGTTTGTTTTTTAAGTCATTTTTATGTTCTTGTATTCTGGCCTATATTCATTTGTTTGTTTGTCCTATGTATGCTCTGTTGCATTCGGAACAAGATATACTATATACCCCATGATTTTCCAGTCTAACTTTGTCCTTGAGGTTTTTTAGGATGTATGCGACAATTTTGTGCGGCTTGTAGGCTGTTCTGATCTATGTTTCCTTACTAGTCTGTCTATCCTATCTGTGATTCCTTTTACGTATGATAGCAGGACCTTTAGTGTATTTGGTTCATGATCCTCTATTGTTCTTCGTGTTTGGGTTTCCTGACGCCGAATGGCCTTCCTGATACAATTTTCTGAATATCCATTTTGTCTACGGGCTGTGGAAATTTTTGGTTGTTCCTCGCTTCGTGTATCTGGTAGTGTCAGTCGTAATGATCTGGAAATCAAGGTGTTCGCTACTCCTTGGATTTGAGAAGGATGATGATGGAATTTAAAGTTGAAGTATCGATCGGTGTGAGTTGGTGAAGGAAGTTGTTTAAAAGTTCGTTTCCGTGAGGCCATATCTTCCACGTAGGCCATATCATCCACGTAGCGTTTCCAAAGTTTAGGTCTTAAAGGAGCGCTGGTCAATGCCTTTGTTTCGAAGTCGGCCATGAACCGATTGGCTATAACGGGTGATTAAGATGATCCCATTGGGACACCGTCGGTCTGTCTGTAGATCTGCTGGTTGAAAGAAAAGTATATCTTCAAGGAATGTTCGGAGAGTTCCCCCACAAATGGTGGAAAGCCTTCGTTTATCCAAATTAGGTCCAGGGCCTCGTCTATGAGGATACTTGGATACAGTCAGGCAATGTCCAGGTTTTCCAGTATGTCTGTATAGTACCACACATAGTCAAACCGCGAGTTTGACGCTTGGTTGCATACTTGCTAGATATTTTTCCAAATTTGGTGTTGGAGAACCGAAGGCACTTACTATGGGCCTTAATGGGATTTCTGGTTTATGTATTTTGGGTAGACCGTAAAGTTTAGGACATCTGCTTGATTTTTCCCTTGGAATTATTCTTCGTTCAATGTTTGGTTCTAGTTTTCTTCGGTTCTGACTCTTCAGTCGAAGCGGACAACACTTGAAAATGCCAAATACGATTTTGGCGAAACGTTGTGACTCTTCACAGAATCAACGGATCGACACGCGGAATAATTATATTATATATATATATATATATATATATATATATATATATATATATATATATATATATATATATATTTATATATATATATATATATATATATATATATATATATATATATATATATATATATATATATATATATATATATATATATATATATATATATAAATATTTATATAATATAAATATTTATATATATATTTGCCATGAATTTGCAATTTCATTAATAATAACATTGATAAATTACATTTATTATAATTTTCATTAAAATTTGCACATTGAAATTACATTAAAAATAAATTGCATCAAAATAGATTTAATTTTCTCTGTTATTTCATTTCGTAAGAAAATTAGAAAACTAGGAAAATATTACAGACTTTAATTGTTATTTTACCAGAACAATCCACAACATTGCAACCGAATTCAAATCGCTTGAATTTCTTTCTCCTCGATATGCTACCAAGGGAAGCTTAACTAAACAGCTATAACAAAATCTGCCATAAATAAAGTTTTATTTTTAGTGAAGTGTTTATTTGACTCTTGAAAACTACTAATAAGTTTTTGGCATACATATATAAACATAGTTAGAACATAGTAAACATAGTCAGTGCAGTAGTTACTGCGGTGCTCACCGGATATCGCATGCCCGCACTTGACACAATATGTGGTGGTCATACGCCTCAATCGACTTGGACAATAATGACAGGCTTTACGTTTCTTCTCTAGGATATGCATAACCAAGTTGTTCAAATGTATCAACGGCAGTTTTAATCGGATTATAATTCAACACTATGGCTGGTTTGCGAGTCTGTGTGCAGACTTGTGGCTCTTCGTGAAGGTTTGTGAGAAGCAAAACAACTTCGTTTTTTTGGAGAATATGATAAAAATGTTTTCTTTTAGTCGAAGCAAAACATGGAAGTAGCAGGGGGCCTTTTCTTAATTTCTAATAATTCTGCAGGAATCGCTTTTTTATTCTTGCATAATGTTTTTATAATGGTTAACTTGTAGGGATTTTCTAGTAATTCACCAGCAAAGCAAACGGAAGTGAACCCGTTATCCATTATAATATTGCGGTTACTTCCATGAATTGTTTTCGTTACGTCTTTTAAAAAAAAACGTGACAAGTGGTAGATTATTTGTTTTGGTTCTTTTTCCCAAGAACCCACATATTTCGATAACTCATCACTTGTGCTCTTTCTTGTCTAGTCTGTTTATCATCGAATCGCAGGCGATTGTTAATGAATGCAAATCTCTCAGAACTCATGCAAGCTCTGTAGAATGTTCCAGAAATAGTAATGTCAAACAATTCTTTTATATTCAAGCGATTGTCTTTCTTTGCAGCAGAGAAAAAAACAGAATTGCAAAAAAAACGCAATTCACTTTTTGTGACATTCGAAATAGTTGCTCACGCTTCATTATACTTTCGAGTAATATAAAGTATATTATAATATTTGTAATCTCACCAGACAGGAAATGAAGAAAGTGTTCTTCAATGGTGGAGCATCCTTTCGCATTTCTCGTGGTGCCAGGTATAAAATGAAGCAGATTTCTGGCAGCTGTTTTTCTTGTTCTAGTAGGTAACTCTACAGACTATCTGTGCCCATTTTTTCCCTTCAGACTGAGTTTGTTTGGAAGTAGAATTGACTAGTGTGTTCTTCTAGTTTCACTTACAAAAGTGGATATTGAAACGTCATCATCAGAATCCTTATCTTCAGCTACATTATCATTATTTTCAAATAGAGATTCAGTTGTATTAACACATGGATTGAAAAGACTGGATATGGCTATATCATTTTAGTCAGAATCGAGATCACTCTCTGAAAGTTCTTCTACTTGAAAATTCAATCTTCTTCAATTCAATTCTACTTCAATCACTGCCGCTATCTTCAATAGGTTTAAGTTCGCTATTATCTTCTTCAATGGACGGTATTTATCCCTCTTGGAAGACATTTTCTTGAAAACAAACATTATTGTTAAGGTTAAATAACTAATAGTTTATTTACCTTATATTACTTTGAAATATAAAAAACTAATGAACTAAAATGTACGTTCGTGAAATAACTGGGAACTCGCAATAAATATTATGATATAACTAATATGTGAAGCGGCGTTCAAAAATAATCATACAAAATAAATATTTGTTTGCAAATTCAACAGGCTCTAGATTACGAGAGATTGAGTTTCAGAAATTGACAATTTTTATTTATAATACTAAAGCAAACTTTATAATTATTAATAAATTATTATTTATTTATACAAAGTAAAGAATTGACTTCGTTGTCATTAACTTGCGGTTGGACAAAAAAGGTATATATATATATATATATATATATATATATATATATATATATATATATATATATATATATATATATATATATATATAGGTATATATATATATATATATATATATATATATATATATATATATATATATATATATATATATATATATATATATATGTGTATGTATATATATATATATATATATATATATATATATATATATATATATATATATATATATATATATATATATATATATATATAATCTCTCTTTTTATCTATAACTCTATCTCTTTTTTTTCTCAGCTGGTTGCGCGACGTTGCCAGGGTTTTGGTCGAGTGTTTGGTTATTAATAATCGAAAGTTGAAAAAAGGTTTCACGTCAATTATTTAAATAATTATATCGGTAATCCGATATTATGTATATATAATAATATTCTACAAATATTAAATTATATCGTGATATCTTTCATGCTTTAAAAGTGAAATAAAAATAAAAATTAGAAAAATCTGTGGCGGCCATCATTCTACCATAAGAGATTGTGTATAAGAATGGTTGAAAATATATTTTTTCTAAAAAACTAGACGGTGAATAATTTTCAAATAGTTCAACAGCATAGTTCAACAAGTTTTAGCATAGTTCAACTACATGTCCTTTAAACTTGAAGAGATTTACCACTAAACACCAAAACATTTTTTTGAACTGGTCGACGCACGTTTCGCTAACCATGTTAGCATCATCAGGAGATGATTTAATCTAATTCTAAAACTAAACTATGTTCTATTTATATGAAAACCATACCTAACGAAGCCTGTAAAAATCATGAACCGAGAAGTGTACTAAGCCTTACATTAATAATTGAAAAAGTTGACTGAAAGGAATCGGTCCTTTATCTCGGTTCATGATTTTCTTACATTTTTCTATTTGAATGCTTTCATATGCATCCAAAGCCATATTATTATTAACACTTTTAATTAGTCTTAAATTACTGATATCTATACTGTGGTCATGTTCGATTGCATGTTGGGCAACACAAGATTTTTCATTTCTCTCATATCTAATGTGGGCAATATGTTCTTTATATCTCGTCAATATAGATCTTTTTGTTTGCCCAATATACCTTCGATCACAGTCTTGACAACTAATTTCGTAAATATTCACGCATGCACTCGAAAACAATGATAGTTTACCATTTCTGGATGTGTTAGTCAGTAGAAATAATAAAAATAGGTTAGATTTTGATATTTTCAGAAAAACCACCACCACTTCGAGATACATTCCTAACGATTCAAATCATAGTTTTCAAAACAAGATGGCTAGTTTAAATTTTATGGTAAATAGATTAATTAATTTTCCTTTAAATAAAGATAATTATAACAAAGAATTAAAATTAATTAGGGAGGTATCTGAAGTGAATGGTTATAATAAGAACATTATAGATAAACTAACTAGAAAACATAAGTTCAGAAAATTATTGAAAGAATCTTCGACTTTTCAAAAGGATCAGAACACAAAGAAATTCATGGTAATACCATTTGATGCCCAGTTGACAAGAGAACTAGACAAAATTTTGAAAAAAGTGGACATTAAGGTTGTGTAACAGCCATATAATAAATTAAGAGAAGTTCTGGGTAATCCAAAGGACAAAGTAGAGCAGCATGAAAAGTCGGGGATTTACGAAATTAGTTGTCAAGACTGTGATCGAAGGTATATTGGGCAAACAAACAGATCCATATTGACAAGATATCAAGAACATATTGCCCACATTAGATATGGGAGAAATGAAAAATCTTGTGTTGCCCAACATGCAATCGAACATGACCACAGTATAGATATTAGTAATTTAAGACTAATTAAAAGTGTTAATAATAATATGGCTTTGGATGCATATGAAAGCATTCAAATATAAAAATTTAAGAAAATCATGAACCGAGATAAAGGACCGATTCCTTTCAGTCAACTTTTTCAATTATTAATGTAAGGCTTAGTACACTTCACGGTTCATGATTTTTACCCGCTTCGTTAGGTATGGTTTTCACATAAATAGAACATAGTTTAGTTTTAGAATTAGATTAAATCATCTCCTGATGATGCTAACATGGTTAGCAAAACGTGCGTCGAGCAGTTCAAAAAAGTGTTTTGGTGTTTAGTGGTAAATCTCTTCAAGTTTAGTGCATCACACCAAAGGTTCCAATAGAAGAATTGAACATGTCCTTTATTTTTTTACTTTGTTTTTATTTTTCGCCACTATCTAAAACTCAAAAAATATCAAAAATACGTGTTCTTATTTAAAGAAAGAATCACTAAGAAAACCTTCTTAGAAAGGGCGATTTTAATAAATCTAGAATTTGTCAACACGCATGGGAATCGGGTCATAAAATCAATTGGAATAATTCCAAAACGGTATTAAAAGAATCGGTAACAAAATACAGAAGATTAAAAGAAACCCCTATAATTAATTTAAATAAAAATAATTGTATTGCTATGCCTTCGGTAGATTTAAATTCAATATGGTTCCCGATTCTAAAGAATACAATTAAACACATTTAAATATTTGAATACACAATCAGAACAATAGACAATCACACAGTAAACATTACCTATATATATTTTATGAAAATACTGTCATGAAAATCTATTGTTGTCAATGTAAATATCGTTAACATATACAAAAAAATATATTTACTTTCACTCGTTACTTTATATATTACAAATTAATATAATTTATTTTTTAGTTTAGTTTTGAAAACGGGGGGAGAGTACCCTCCGAAACGTTAACGTTAAAAGTTTGTAAAACTTTTTATAACATCTTTAAAATTTTGGTCGTTAGGCAAATTTATTACAAAAAAAGAATCACTGAGAAATTTGTCACCGTTTGGTTTTTTGTTTTTACCCAGTGATTCTTTCTTTAAATAAGAACAGGTATTTTTGATATTTTTTGAGTTTTAGATAGTGGCGAAAAACCCAAATAAAGGAAAAAAAATATATGAACACGCCACAATCATTCAGACATTAACATGTCCTTTGTCACAATTACCGAATTTCTTTCATTTGGAAAGTCTTTTTTTTCTATAGATTCGCTCGTACTTTTTTTACGTGCTGTTAAGAGGTCATTATAAGCTAAAAGATCATTTTTCAACAATACACACTTCGAACATTGATGTGTGACATAGTAATGATTTTCAAAAATATAAAGGAATCTGAAGAAATATTTCGTGGGAATGATCATCAGAATATGTTTGAAAACAAAACTTCTGTTACATAATTCTATTGGACTTTCTAGTGACTGATGCATACTCGGATTCGTAAAATGTAAATTATAATATGCAACCTTAATAACCCTGTGTGTGCTTAACTTCAAGCTTTCTTAACGCGCAAGTGAAATGGTGACTTCTTTAGCTTCTTAAGGCATGATGGGTCATGGGTGACCCACGAATATTATATAATTATAAAAAAAATTATATTCAAAAATGTTTCTGTTTTATATTTTTGTCGAAGTGTTTATATATATATATATATATATATATATATATATATATATATATATATATATATATATATATATATACATATTTTAAAAAAACTGAAAAAGAAATTAAAACATTTTATTCTCCAGTGTTGAATAATAGAAAATGGTTGACATTTTATCAACTGACATTTTAATAACATCCATAGTCAATACTATAAAAGTAAAAAACATTAAATAATTTCCTCAAGACATCCTTTTGGCCATCTACAATAAAAGAAAATACAATAAATGAATATAAATTAAAAAGTCTGAAGTATTTGTACCTTCTGTTTTTATTGAACATTTAGTTCTGCAATTCAAGCATTTGACAGCATTGATACTATGGGATTTTCGAAGACTTTTCTGGCACACTGAACATTTCTGTGGATATTTTTATCATTGTGAGACATGTAACAACGCCTTCTTGTTTTGTCCATGGGAATAATGCCCCTTGAAGCTTCTGTAGTTATACCAATATGACATTTGATCCATGTCCGAGCATCTGTTGAAATTGTTTGTATTGTGACCCTTTTTTTTAAATGGTCCATTATGAGATCTCCTCCAACAGAGTTAATAAATGCTCGACATGCTGCAAATGCATTATTAGCGCTTTGATAAATAACAGTTAACGCATTAACGCCCATTATATTGACCATCGCATAAAATAAAGTGAAGGACCAACATCTACTTCTACGACCCATATTATATCAGGCACACTTGTGGCCCAAACTATCTACCCCACCTTTTGTTCAATTGTAGAAATCGATAACTTCAGGAAGACTTTTTCATTTTGACTTATTATATTTGTATGATGCAATGAAGATAACATTATAACATCTTTGCATTTCTTAGGCACGCGAGACAAAGTGGTGAAATTTTTTGTAAAACCAAATATTGTTGATGAAACTGGGCGATCTTTATTAGGTAAAATTCACTTGGTATTTCTCTTTTATGTTTACGCAGCATTCCTGTATATGTCAACCCGATTTGTTTTAGTTCTATTGCCGGTTCTATTGACGAAAACCAGTTATCGCCGGTAATGTTACGGTTACTGTTTATAATTGGTTGAACAAGTTGTAAGATATTCAAAGTTGGAACTGCCAATTTTCGTGGATTAAGAGATGTGTCTTTACCAAAATATATAAATGCATTTAGTAAATAATGTGTCTTTGCATTACAGAGACACATTATTTTTAATCCATATTTGTTGAGTTTATTGGGCATAGACTTGTATCGGCATTTTCCCCTAAATCCAACAAACATCTCATCAACGGTCATGTATTCACCACAAGCATAATTTAACTGGGAATTGATAATCATGAGGTTGAACAATTCTGACATAGGAGCAAGTTTTTCACCATTTCTTATTCTTTCTTTTCTTGTGTTAATGTCATCAAATCTCAATGCTGAACACAAAAAACAAAAAAGGTTTAAAGTCATAGTAACACGAAATATATCAAGCCCCGTTAAATTCGTAGCCCACAGTGAACTTACATCTTCGTTATGGGATTTGCATGCGCTAGAGAAAAGAAGAAGACCTATAAAAGCTTTCAGTTCAGTTTTTCAGTCAGTGTGATTCTTAAATTAACATGATAGAGCTCGATCGCCTTAAGAAGCTGTCAATTCAGTTATTCGTTCGTTCGTATGCTGAACAATGATGTCCAACATATGATCATCAAACAATAAATTTCATGCACCTACGGGTTTTGGATGGTTTGTCCCTATATGCCTCACCAATTACATCTGGAATCTTAGACCTAATTGTGTTTTCAGTTCGAGTTTTGCTTATAAATAATACAGTTAGTTTCCTTATCAATAATTTCCGGTCCTCTTCAATACTGTTTCGATCGTCCTTTCCTCAGTATCCGTCTCTTCTATTGCAGAATCACTCTCATGACTACTGAGTTCACTTTCACCAGACTCATGTTTACTAATATAGGCGTTTCAGCCTTCCACAAAAGTTCTCCATCAGTTAAGGGCATGTTTTTTTCCGCCATGTAAAAATATTTAAAACTACATATAAAGTATTACGGGTCAGATTTGACCGGAAGCCAGCACAGTTCACAAATGAAAAATCCTTTACGCAAAGTGTAACTAGTGACTAAATGTAATGGTCAAATTAGAAGAATTCATAGAACACCAATGATAATGTCATATATCCTGCCGATTGCCGAATGAATGTAAATTGGTCTGGGTTACTATTGACCCATTATACCAGTTAAGGCTTAATTTTTTAATATTAAGATTGTTATTTATTTTGTACACTTTATAACAAAAAAATTTTTGAAATTAATTTCATTAATATGAAAAATCACAGTCTATCTTTATTATATTTATTATAAAGGGTTATTTAATAAGAATGCCAGAACATTAGAATAAGGGAAAATTAAAACTACAACTGGTAATACTGTAAATTTAGTTAATTACCTTGAAAAAACAAATGGCATTATGTTTTGAAAAAATGTCGTTCAAATGCCCCCTGCGCTTCATTTGATGGAATGCATTCTGGAGACCCAATTTTCGATTACTCTTTAATACAAATCGCATGATATATTTTCTATATTGAGCTGAATGTTTCGTTTAAGATCAAAAATAGTTATATCTGTAAATCAGAGATTTGGCATAACCCCACAAATAATCATGTCTTGAGATCGCAGAATTTTGGTGGCCAGTTGGAAATACCATTTTGGGAAATAACGCGACCAAAAAACTTTTCATGTAACAAATCGATTATCTGGAAAGATGTGTAACAAGTCGGACCGCCCTGTTGAAAGAAAACATTTTTTATATACATATTTTTTTTATATATACATTTTTTTTTTATATACATATTTTTATATTATATTTTTTATATTTATCAGTTCAGGCTAAAGATATTCTGTTAACATATTCCTATAGCGTTCACCATTAACCATTAACATGATTTCCATCATTTTTTTCATCGTTCACTCATCTCAAGCCAGAAGTGCCTTTCGTCGGAAAACATCTTTTTCCCCAAAGTGGGGGTCACCTTCTAACTTCCAGTTTCTACGCGCTGTTGAATAGAGTATCTTTCGATTGCAAATTAACACTACGTATTGAACAAAGCAGTCTATGAGTGACATTGACATTTCAATGTTACTGCTATTACGTTTCAAACTTCTGACGCTCTTATTGGAAAACTCTTTATATCGCAGTGTCGCTGGAAAAGTGACCTAACAGGGAAAATGGCGGTTTTTAGAGTACCAATACCGATTTTAATTATGAATTAAAAGGTTAAAAAGTTAACCTGGTACCATAAATTTTACTCATCTATGCAAAATGTGACAAGTGAAAGTTGATCAGGAACGTGATATTTAGTTTTCACTAAAAGCTGCAAATAACTATCCTGGAAGAAAGCCTCTTCCCGGTTAAATCATTTTTCCAGCGACAGTGGGATATAATCTAGATGGTTATCAGAATATACGAGGAAAGATAGTTTGAAGTTATTTTATTCTTCTCCATGATTTCCAAAAAGGTTGAGTATCGATACACTTGGTGTATCGATGATGAAAGTCCCAATGCCATTGAAAAATTTCGTTCTTGTCTTGTCAGCCACTCAAAACCGCGATAACATTTATTTTCTTCACCAGAAAAAGGTTCCTTTTATATATATATATATATATATATATATATATATATATATATATATATATATATATATATATATATATATATATATATATATATATATATATATTCCTCCATTTTAGGGAATAAAGAATAACCTTTGTGAGCCAGATCTGGGCTATAGAAAGGGTGTTTAGAAATTGTTAGAAGTCATTATTATGGATGCTAGTCATTGAAATTCAACTATTCTTAATTAGGATATTAAATGACGAAACAAAATACCCCTGCTTACTTCAACTTATTTTTTTGCCATCATTATTTCAGAAACTTTCGGCATAAGATCCGCATAAAATTGGCTTTTAATGATTTTTCCATATAGGATATAATTAGCAGAAAGTACGTATTGGTCGCTATGTTATGTCAAAGTTCCTGAAAAAGGGATATGAAATTTTGCAGATGTGCTGAGAACTTTTGCGGCCATTTCATAATTTTTACTTTTGACTCATCAGTTTTTTCCATGGTCATAAATATTTTCAGAATATCCTCAAGAGTTTTTAATTACTACCAAATTTACTTTAGGCGTTTTAGCCTACTAAAAACCCAGTTGGTAGATAATTTTTAAGACCTAGTTCGTTACGTAGAATTTGTTCGAAACTACGAGGGGTACTTTTTAAATCAGGTCCGTTAGCGAATGAGAGTGAGAATGGCATGCATTGTTTGCAGTGGGCTTGCGCGTCTACCCCGAACATGCCTTGCGCCCGTTTAGGCGTCATTTGCAGCCCTATCGTCTGTCTCTGTGCTGAGCTGAGCTGAACTGAGCTGAGCTAAAAGTTTATAACGTCTAAGAAAATCGCCTAAGTCGCCCGCCGATTGTGAGATACGATCTGTAATTCGATTCTTGAGCGCAAGAAATTTGACAGCAGAGGAAATTCATCGTCAGATTTGTGAAGTTTTTGGTGATAATGCTCTGACTGACAGTAAATTTTGAAAGTGGGTGAGATTGTTCAAGGGTAGACGGGTTAATGTACATGATGAGCCACGCCCTGGCTGACCTTCTTTGATTTCTGAAGTTTTGGTTCATGACAACAAAATTCGAGAGAACCGATGATTCACTATTTCAAAATTATCAACTGAATTTTTACTTAGTATCAGGTTTCCATGACAATGCAACGTCACATGTTTCTGCACAAACACAAGGTCTAATCAGGTCTTTCGGATGGGAAGAACTGGATCAACCACCTTACAGTGCAGACCTTACATCCAGTGATTTTTACTTGTTTCGGTACTTAAAAGAGTTCCTGGGTGGTCAACGGTTCAACGACGACGAAAAAGTTAAAACTGCAATCGTGGATTGGGTTTCTCCATAGACGGCAAATTTTTTTGACGGCGGAATTCAAAGACTTGTCGACGGACCTTATTTAAAAAATATACTTCGTATCTATTCAAAACCTATATATCCTATCCTATAATTATTACACATGTCATTCGATTATTGAGTACAATGTTAAAGACCAACATGTCCTTTTATCAAATCTGTTTTCGGTGTAACTGCATTAAGTACATCTTTACAAGAATGTATTCATTTTTGTAGTACGCAAGATTTCTATCAATCTTGGAACCAGATTTAATGACTAATAAATTTTGGACGAACAATTTTTTATTAACGACAATAAATGATAACAAATATTTTTTTATTTCTTAGTTTCTATGATAATTATACTTGAAGTACACTTAGACAATGAATGAATATATACCGGGTATTTCACGGTAGCCGTTCGTTAGAAGTTTTCGTGGTTAGAAAAAACTTAGAATTCTGAATTTTTGGACTTCAGGGTTATTTAACTTTCTTATAGAACATATAGAACTTCGGAAGATTGCGGAAGTCGCCAGTAACTTCCTTATTTTAAATGGAACACTCGGTATATTATTTCATTTTTGGATTTCTGAGACAACATTATCATAATTTCCATTAGGTTACGCTATACCTATTTTAAACTGTTTCGTAAATATCTCGATTCTTTTGAAAATTTTGAAAGATGTAATTATTATTCCTTGTTTTCAACACTGCGCCTTTTACCCATTTTCGACTGGTGTTAAACGCTTCTGGGGTAGACGGAAGAACAAGAATGATACTTTCAAAATCCACATGATTTAAGCAGATTAAATCATCTCCTGATGATGCTAAAATGGTTAGCGAAACGTGCGTTGAGCAGTTCAAGCGTTTGAACAAGCAAGTTCAAGCGTTTTGGTGTTTAGTGGTAAATCTCTTCAAGTTTAGTATTTCACACCAAAGGTTCCAACAGAAGAATTAATCCATATTTATTTTTTATCAAAAATCGATGAAAGTATAAAAGTCCTATCTAATAAGCCTTGATTTTAACATGAATTGAAACAATGTTGATATTATGCCAAAGCAGTAGCAGCTCACAAATTTGTGAGGTATCTATTTACCGGTTTAATGATTTTGTTAATTTTTTCAAGTACAATTTATAATGGAGAATAATGAAGACTATTCCAGTACTGACTTGTTAAATTTGTTTTATATGCATGGTGAATGTGGGCAAATTGTCAGACGAACATGCAGATTATTTAATCGAACCGGATCCGGACCTACCATCAATGACTCCGACAAAATGCGCAAGAATCGAAGCTCGGTTTTTGGTAACTGGGAGTGTAAGGGCAACACGAAATCATCTAAATCTCGTATTAGATAATGAAGATAATGAGGTGAATGTGTTGGCTTATTTTCAAGCTTATCCATAGAGTTCAACTCCAGCAGCAGAGCTGGATTTGGTTATTTCAAGAGCATCAATCCACAGAGTATTCAGAAAACATAAAATGCATCCCTTTTCTGAGATAATTGTGTACTGATTACGTCTTGGTGATGAGGCGAGACGACTCCAATCTTGCGAGGTTAAGTGTATAAAAATGACCGAAGATCCGAGATTTCTTCATAACATTACGTGGACTGATGAATCAAAATTCATCAGGCATGGAATTATAAATTGTCGAAATAATCATTTTAGTTTTAATCACCAGAACCACTTTGGTTTTAATATCTTTTGTTTAATTTTGGGCAATAGAGTGGCATACCAAGTATACGATAGTATATAGATATCTTGAGATATTCGGAGGGCTTGTTGGTGATATCCTTAATGTTCTACCTCCACGTAACAGAGTAAACAGTTGGTATTAGCTGGATGGTGCTTCAGCATATTCCACTATGACTGTACACCAGCAGTTGACCTTGATGTTAGCCTTAGTGGCCATTAAGATCACCCGATTTGACGCCCTTGGATTTTCATTTCTGGGGCCGTATAAAAGAACTAATGTACTCTAGGCCTGTAAAATCTAAAGAGAAATTATTGAATCGTGTTCATGATGGGTTTACTAATCTAAGTCTAGGCAAAATTCGGAGGTCTGTTTCTCGAAGTGAATTTGATAAAGTTATCCAGTCTTTGAACCAAAATGACGGTCATAATGAACATTTATTGTAATTTTACATTCATTTATTATTTCTTGTAATTATGTTTCATTTTTTTAATATTTTTTATTTGTCATTACGTTCTAAATTTTATTATTATCTTGTTTTGTTTTCATGTTCAAATTAAAGTGAATTTCTGTCGTTTCAGTCATGTTCATTTTGTTTCGAAAAAACAAACTCTGGCGATGTATCGGTTTCTGCCAACAATCACATAAAATAGAAAATATGGATTAACAAGAAAACCGTTGGAAATGGGTATAGGAAAAGTTATAACGAATCGATGCAGAATCAAATTATTCTGCATCCAACCATCCAATAATATCAATAGTGTAACATTTAAAAGAACGAGCTTTTTTAACTTTGAAAATAATGTAATTGGTCATCAAATTTTGAACACCTTGTACGACATTAATTGCGACAAATTAATTATCAATGTGGATTTTGAAAGTATCATTCTTGTGCTTCCGTCTACCCCAGAAGCACTTATCACCACTCGAAAATGGGTAAAAGGCGCAGTATTGAAAAGAAGGTCACATCTTTCAAAATTTGCGAAAGAGTCAAACTATTTAACAAATAGGTCAATATACGTATAAGGAAACCTGGTGGAGCTCATCATAAAATTTTCTCAGCAATCCAAAAATGAAATAATATACTGGGTGTTCCTCTTAAAATAAAGAAGTTACTGGCGACTTCCGAGATAACCGGAAGTTTTATGACCTTGAAAATGTTTTAAAATGAAAGAGAATCTTAAATAACGCCGAAGTCCAAAAATTTAGAATTCTAAGTTTTTTCTACCACGAAAACTTTTAACAAACGTCTATAGTGAGAAACCCGGTAGACATATTTTTCATGTGTATTTAATGCATCCTTGTGATGTAGTGCAAAAAATTATACATTCAAAAGCTTTTTGTATTTTGGAAATTGCCTTGAAAATATATTACTTTTTCCCATATTTTTTTTCTTGGAGTTCTATTTAGGGAAGTTTGGTCGAATAAAATAACAAACTTATGGAGGAGAAACACTTTGTTTTCTGACATGAATTTATTTAAAGGGGCTTTTTCATGCGACAACTTTTCTTCTTCTCAAAAAGACGAACCAAATTCGATAGGCGCCTTTTTACCTCTTTTTGCTTAACTTTTCTATTAAATTTTAACTAAAAACTTTCTTTTTCGACACTCTATCGACGGAAATTCAGTAAAACTACAAAAAAAACCTGTAACGGTTTAATTTCTATCTAAGTTGTAATTGGTGTTTAATTGAAGTTTGATTATATTTTTTCACTTTTTAGCTTAAACTGTACCCATATTATTAATAGGTGGCTGGCGCTTTTGTTTTTCAATCTTTTGATTTCCACTGCAATTTTTTTGGGTAATTTTAATGTTTTCAATCGCACCATTCAGTCGATAAATTGATTCTATTGAATTTCACTGAAACCGTTTCAGTATTAAATCAATCTTCTACGTGAGATTATTAGTATATGATGCAGTGTTTCTTGAAACGGTCTAGCTTGTGCTCCAAAAGTCCAGAGCACTTTTTGTTGCAGCGCAATTTAGACTGTGGCCCACACGGAAAGGATAGTTAAGGCTCACGCCGGTAATGAAGCAACTAACAAATTGGTTATTCAGGCGGAGACGCATGTAGGTAAAATATATTCCACCCAGCTCATTTCCCCATCCAAATGCAGGTCCATGCTTTATCAACGTTAAAGTGACTTATACAGTTTTTTTGCGTTCTTTACCCTTAATTATCATGGCTAAGAATTGTAACGTTCATACCATGACGTGTCAAATTTTACCCCTTATTTTTTGTAATATTTTAATATTATAATATTTTAATATATATATATATATATATATATATATATATATATATATATATATATATATATATATATATATATATATATATATATATATATAAATATATATATATATATATATATATATATATATATATATATATATATATATATATATATATATATATATATATATATTATAATAGGTCACTCGATTATAACAAAAACTTTAATTATTAAATTATATTATAAAAAAACTCGATTATAAAAAATATGTCATTTAAATGTTTGATTTTGTAAATAATGAACATGTGTCACAAACAAAAAAAACAAAAACCAGCTTCTCTAGTGCTTTTTGAATACTGTTCGTTAGATTTTAGGATTTGATTAGGATTCTGTCTGTAACAATAGAAACACCTGTTACTTTTCCATTTAAAAATGACAGATATGTTTTTAGATATATAATCCATAAATGGCATAAAATCTTCATATTGGCGTGAATTTTGCAAATATATCATTTGCGTATGGGCAATATGTTCTGGTTCTCGAAAGCCAGTAATTGTAAAAATAATACTCCGAAGTTCTCTCGGAACACATTTTTCTTGCGCTCTGCATTGTATATGTAGTCCCATAACTTCTTGGCTTAGGGTCGTTAAGGAAACCCTTATTTCCAGCGCTTTATTGCGCAGTATAACACTAAAAATTACGTTAGTGTTTACGCCAGCTATATCCAAAATCCAAAACCATATCACCTGAGGACATCTTTTGGTTCTTCCGATTTTATAGCATGCGCACTTTTGGTCCAGCGAGTCTATCCCACTCTTGGTTTCATTATAGAAATGTATAATGTCCGGCTTCTCATTGGTTGTGTTTGTATAATGCATTGACAATATTAACCAAACTGCAAACAATTTTTTGGTACAATAGATACAAGAGTCTGGTAAATCCGAATAACGGAGAATTAGAAGGTCTGTATGAAATTAAAGTTGAGGGGGCACTTTTCTTTTGTTTTTTTTTGTTTTTCAGTTCCTTTCAATGTTCAATGTTCAAAGTTCAATGTTTTTCAGATCCTTTACTACTTCTAAGGAGGATAACCTGTAGTAATATTCCTATGAAGTATTCCTGTCTGCAGTAATATTCCTATTAGTTCCAGAAATTGGAGGGATCAGAGTCAACACGTCCAATGTAGGAATTGATAGTTTTCTTGGATTCGTTTTATGAGTATCCTTGCCAGTGTATACAAAGGCATTTAAGAGTTAATGTGTTCTAGAGTCCACCAAACAATGCATTTTGACTCCGTACTTGTCCGGCTTATTTTTCAGATACATTCTAAATTTTCATTTGTCTATAAAAGGT
>JARFXV010002746.1:0-22500 GCA_031761425.1 Cosmopolites sordidus | reverse complement strand
TGTTGATCAGAACAATATCTGGCCTGTTATAATCAACCGTTCGATCAGTAGTAATTGGTCTGTTATTATTATTATTATTATTATTATTTTGTTGTTGCTTCTTAAATAATCTTCTTAAATAACTTAATTACTCCGGTACGGACTTCAGTATTTTGGTAGTTAAAAAATAAGAGTGTACTAAGAAAATAAATTGATAAGAAAATAAAGACACATATAAAAATAACAGTGCATAGGTACAGTCTGGTGAAACTCAAATAATAATGGCGATTACCTCACAGTCACAACCAAGCACCTCGAGGTACCAAGCACCTCGTCTGCAGCCACTAATACTCCACAATCAGCCCCGATTTCAGGTTTGCCAATAGCCAGCACAGCTACCTCAACACATTTTCCGGAACCAAGCACTTCACTTACAATATCAAATATTTCGGACACAATATAATCTTCAGAATCACAGTCAGGTCCGGTATCTGCAATAGATAACTTTCAGGAACCGCCCCATATCACTCTTCCATGTCACTATCTGGACACTTGTCTGGAGAACAAGACGTTTCAAACAATTCCTCATTTCTCCAAAACAATTGATTCGTGCACTCGTATGGCACAAAGTACAAAGAGACAGGTTCGTAAGAGGGAGACTGCAGTTATCACTTCATCTTCATATAAACAGGAACTTGTTGAAAAAAAACCGTGAAAAATCGATCAGTATAAAAGAAAAGACAATAAATAAAATAAAAGACTAAGAAAATAAAATAAAATAAAAAGGAAAAAAAGAAGAAGAATCGGACAGTAACTCTGGAGATACTGAGTGTCAAGGCTTATATTTGCAGACTCACGGAAAAAAAGGAATGCTTTTCTTCTTGATATTACTTAAATAAAAGTTTATAATTTCTAGAATTATATTATGTGGTTTTTCTAATCGATAAACCTTAAACGCCCCATCTTACCCCGCCTTTCCCTACTCTTATTCTTAGCCGTGAGTTCGAAGGAGACCAAACGACCCTATCGCTTCACCACTGCTTCAAATCTTTATACTTCACTTTTTTAGCTATCATGGATGCTCTGGATCACTTAAGCTAACATTTCCAGCCTGAAGTTACTGGAACTACTTCTTGCAACTGCTGTATGAAATTGTACGAACTCCTGAGCTCCCGCAGCATTTGTCGAAAGGCGGTACCTCAAATGTAGCTTTTCAAACAACATCACCACTGTCACTAATTTTTCAGGTTATGTTCAAAGTAAGTAAGGTATATTATACTTCATATTAAATTTGAAAGATGGCGCTTTAAAATAACTACACGAAAGGAAAAAAATGAGATTCGAATAGGTTCAAAAGTCGATGAACCATTAGGGTCCCTAATTAAGTTGAATACCGAATAAATATTTAAACAGTACCATTGCTCGTTAATTGAACCAGACAAGACCGTAATTGTTTTGTAACCGGCTCATGCAAATAAACATTTCTAACCGCAGACGTTACTTTGGCGCCAACCACCACCAACAAATTATTGCGAATTCAAAGTTTACAGTAATTTTTCCCGAGTTGTCGTGGGCGACATCCACGAAGAAGAAAAAGTAGCAATGAAAAAAATGGCCAGTTCTCGCACCCACACTCCACCTGCAATAAAACAGCGATAGCACGAGCGATCTTTGTTCTTGCGTTCTTGCGACGTACAACGCTAACCAATTTGTTTAAAATAATAATGATTTATTCGGCTGTGGGTCGGTCCTAATGAATTCGATCGTGGATAATGCGAAATGTTTAGATCTGCTTTGTGGACGCCTTATTGTTTTATTAAAATGTATTGAAAATTAGTTCTTTCTTAGGACACTAATGCCAGATTGAGATATCGTTAACTATGCTACTAGTATTGAATTATTTTGTGTATGTTATTAGTAAATATCGGACTAATACATCGTTTCATGCAATTTTTAAACCTAATAAATTTTTAAACCTAGTACCGATGACACGCCGACAGTTTCCGAAAAAAACTCGAACGTATTGTAACGAAGGCCAATATCGTCAATATCCGTTCGGCTCGGAACAATTCGGAAGTTCGATTTTCTTTCGCGCTCTTTCCGAAAAGCCGTTCGGAAAGAATTGGTCCGGTAAATCCGGTAAATTAAACCAGTAAATCTCCGGTAAATAATACAATTTATCGATCTTAGTCATTATCCTTATTTTTGACTGTGTTTGTGTTTTAATTGTTATATAGGCTTTCGGTGCTGTTTTTGACGTTATATTGATATATTTTTACATAAAATATGGAGGCTCAAAGGCAAATTCAGAATGAAATCATATTAAGATTCTTTTTTTTTTGCATTCATTTTTATAACTTTTATTTATATTATTTAATTCATGTAGCGAAACGAAAATTAACTGCATATTCATGCATATTCAAGGCATATTCCTGCGTGTCCGCAAAGAATCTATATGTAGCAACACAACCTAGGCTAGTAACAAATAAGAAGGCTCTACAGGATCGTCTATTTTGTAGGATACAAATAATAATATTCAAGAAAGCACGAATAGACAAGAACAAAATTCGACTACCAACTTGGATAGTAATCGTGTACGAAACGTCTTATATTTATGAAAGTTTTACAGGATAATCTAATTTGTACATGGTTGAAGAGTACAGAAATTTGAGTGATCAGTTGGATGAACATGAACTAGTTAAATTATGGACTGGTAAAGCAGTTCTCCATTGAATCAAAACAGACATCTGAAGGAGTATGCAAAAAAAAGAAAACTAGAATAACAAACCTACTATCCAAACAAAAAGTAAAGAAAAATGTATATTTCTATTCTAAATAAAACAAAACAGTTAGAATGTTTTTCTGGATTTTTGATACATTTTATCTATTGATTGAACATATTCATTTGATAGGGTATGTTTAAACATAGGTTAGAAATTTATTATATGCATTGAAGACCTATGGTAGGCTGACAGTGGTTGCAGAATATGTTGGGTTACATAGTGGTTTTCTAGTGGATAGACCTTAACCGGAAAGCCACACTTCGACTATAAAAGTTTTCCACTAAAAAAAATGGTTTAGATGCTTAATCTTATTTGGGAAATCTCTGGCTGGTCATGCATTTGAGTGAGTTAGCAGACAGATTTATTTATATTTCCAAATATTACTAAATCAAAAGTCTAATAAGGTGGTTTGTAAAACATCGCCATCGTTTTAAAAATACTAAAAACGTTAAAGCAGTAATGTAACATGAGTGGATTTTATTTTTAAATTGTTGTTATTAGAGTTTAGTGTGGTGGTTTAAAAAATCGGTGTGGTTTTAAAAGTATTGCAAACTTCAATGAAAGCAATCAAACTATTAGGCAATCAATCAAATATGTAATTTTGGGTAATGATTGTTTTTATTCTGAATTGATTATTAATGCAGTTTACATATTATAACCTATTGTAATAAATTATCCATATTATCTTAGTTGAGGGAAGTTTTATTATGTAATTTTAACAGTGTATTTTTTATTGAAATAAAATTAGTAATTTAAACAGTATGTATATATTTTGTTTTTCTAATTATGATTTATATTGCTTTAATCAGCATTATGTATATATTATAAGCTTTATCTTAAACTTTATGTTCTGGACATACACGTCCTTTTACCGTGCACTTACCATTTTTGCGATTGAGTTGAACAAAACCTATAGCCTTGTCACCGTAACTTTCTCGTGATACCCTACAAATAGTTTAATTATATTTAATAGACATATTTTGTTTCTTATTTACATTTACATTATTATTATTTTTTAAAACTCACATTGATGCTTTAGCACCTCCAACTTCAGCTGAATTAAACCTGTCATTTTCGAGAAAATGACAGGTAAATGTCATTTTCGAGAAAATCTGTGACCACAAAAATATCCACGCCGGTATTATCAGAATTAGCCTTTATGAACACATTACTGAACTTAATTTAAGAAATAATAGTAAGAAATAATATTATATTTTGCACTTAACCAACAATAATTTTGACAGTATATATACAAGTAGAAGTCGTTGACAGTACTGACGTGAAAATACTTTACAATTATGACGCAGCTAATCGCAGCGCTTTCGTAGTCACGTGATTTTGTTTTAAGTTTTATAAAATTTAATTCATTCATAATTAATTGTAATACATTTTTATAAAGTTTTTCGCATCGATTATCAATATTATTTATGATAAAGTTTTAAAATAAATTAAAAAAATTAATAATTATTTTTATTATTATTTGCATGCACGCTTAATAGTCCAATCTGACTTGCACAATCTCATCATCTGCGTATATTTGTAAATAGTATTGTAAGTTACAACCCCTTTTAATTTATAATATTTTTATTTTCTTTTCTTTTATTTTGTTTTTCTTTCTACACAGTAACAAGCTTATAAACGCAGTTTAATTACGATTTTCAAGACCTTTAAAATAATATGTTACAAGATAGGAGGGCTGCTGTTTACAATTAAAATAATTTTAGGTAATACAATTTTAGGTAGATGTGACTGGAGGTAAGGACGTGAAACATAAAATATAACGGACATTGAATTTGAACTTTACCCTCGATATCTTAACTGACGTGTGTTGTTTGTCACTAGCTAATTTTCATTGCTAAAAGAGATAATAAGAGTAGCTACTTTTGAAATGGAAGAACCCTAAAGCACATTAACATAAAAAGAAACCATTCTATAGATAAGCATTTTATAATTCTCTTTTCAGAACTAACAAAATTCATCCCTTGTCAAAGCTCTCAGTTTTTGCTCTTTCCTCGTCGCAGCTGCAATTTATTTAATCGTAGCGCATGACGAACGAAATGAAGTCACTTCATTTAACTAAAAATGCAGCTCGAAGGCAATAATCGTTTCGGGGTCCACGTGTCAATTAACCGACCGTGGTGACAAATTCGATCTTCGACGTTTATCTACTCTAGTTCGCGATACCAACCATATATTTTGTAGCGATCGCATCGCGTTAAGATAGAAGACGAATTTGAATATCTCGATTGATCGTAGAAGATTTTTCACTGATCGTAATGATATTTTTTCTGTGGATTTTTGGGTGGTATTCCTCTGGTGGTGGTCTATTTCTTAAAATAAGAAAATAATATTGTATTATTGTCATTGAGGTAATTTATTTTTATTAACTCAATTTATTACTGCTATTACCGTAAATACATCTAAATCAATTTGAATTTGTTGTTTGTAGCTTGCAATCGTTTTTATGCACCCAGATTTATGTGGGAGAATTTTACGAATTTATTTTATAATTATGATTAGTTTCAAGCGTAATCTTAAAACTGATCTGTAAACAATAATTGTGGCATAGCAATTTTTGGATGTTTATTGTGTAGTTTAACCCACTAGAATTTACCATCTAAATATTCATACGTGTTTTCAAGTTAATTTAATTAAGTGTACGAATAAATGGTAGCGTTAGTATATATTGTTTCGGTTAAAATATCGATAAAAACCATATTTTTTTATGCTGTTCGTGTTCTATTTGCAAACATCGCATTACAGTAGATGAAAGTGAAGTGAAGCAAAAAACCCTTTCAAAATGGAACATGACGTAAGTTTTTATACCAACAGATATATTAAATATTTTTATTCTATATTTAAATATATTGTAATGAACTTGATCAATGATATTTGAGAAACAAAATGTTTTAGAGTTATGTTTTATAGAGCAGCAAAGTTGACCTTATGATAATTCAAAGATTAGGTTTCTTTGAAAATAAAAATATAATAATGGATGACCTTCTAGACAAAGCCGCCGATGTTACTTTGGTCTGCTGGCATGATAATAGTCAAGCTTCCAACAGAATCGATGATCTTGTCAACAAAACTACAACATATAAGCGTTACAGTCAGGCGCATGGTGGCATGGTGGTGTTGATTTATTCGATCAATTGTGTGGTCGCTATTAAATAAATATAAGAAGTCCAAAATGGTATTGGCCCATCATTTGCTTTTGCCTATACACATCCATCGTTACTTCGTGAATTTTGTGCCAAAATATAGAACTGCGGGTTCTTACGCCACAGAGAACTTTAAATGTTCCTGAAGAAGTGAGTTATGATCGTTTGGATCATTGTCCGATAAAAATCCCACTCAGCGACGATGTGAAAGATGTCACAGTGATGTCACATAGATATGATCACACATAGATGTCAAGTGTATGAGTTTTATATGCAGTAAATACAATGTTTGACTTCATATCGATTGTTTTAAAGGTTATCATAACGCTAAAAGAGGTTTTATTTTTGTATTTTTCTTATAATTAGGTTCCTATTACTGTTAAGATACTAAACAATGTATGTTTAATAAAATTTCTATTACACATCTTTCATATTTCTGACACATATTTATATTTTGCAATATGCAATATCTATCTTTGTAGCATTCGGACTAAAACACTAAACTCGATGGGATTTACTTAATGAGATTTTTAATTTTCGACGCGCGTTTTGTTAACCATATTAGCATCATCAGGAGATCATTCAATCTCTAGTGCTAAATATTACAACGTTTGTTTTAACCCTTGGGTAAATTATGAATAAATGGAAGATTTATTTATCTCTAATATATTTGCTTCTGTAGCTTCATTGTTATAAGTAAGAACTGATACCTAATCTTTCGAAATCAGAGGCTTGTGCTTTCCATCTCTCGACGAGATAAGCATATGTTGAACTGACCGTTGTTTTTAGGGGAGAGGGGCTAACGCACCATCCCATCCCGACTTATCTTGGTGCCACCCAGGATATACCCTCACTTACAGGCAGCATATCTCCGGAGTAACACAGAAAGTTAAGACCCGAAACAATATTATTCATAAGTTGGCAGGATCATCCTGGGGAGCGAACGGGCAGACACTCTGAACATCTGCGCTAGAACTTATTTACTCCTCTGCAAAGTATTGTGCCCCCTATCTAGTACAAAAGTAAAAATACCTATAAACGGGATGTCCCGTTCAATGACACCATGAGGACCATATCTGGTATAGTGAAATATACCCACCATCTGGTTCCCCCTTTTGGGTAATATTGCTTCTCTGGAACTGAGCAGGTTGAAGGCGGCGAAAGAACAATGGGGCATAATACACGATGCAAATATGTCAGAATTGTCCATACGTAAGGACCTGAACAACCTGTCACTGTATAGGTTGAAATCGCGTCATTTAATCTGGGTAGACATAGACTTGGAAAGTGGCGATATACATTAATGAAAGGAGGTCATATTTCCTTCACAATAGTTCTACCTTTCTGATAGGGCACATTCCTGTCGACCTTATCAATCTACGGGATAAGGAAACTCCTAGGTTTGAACCTCCCGAGAAGCACCTGTAGTCTATTGAACAGGTTTAGAATCGGACATCGATGTGACTGCGACAACCCACATCAAACAATGAACCACCTGATGAACTCCTTCCCTTTGAGAAGTCTACCAGGTGGCCTGCGAAAGCTCAATGATAGTACGCCGACTGCACTAAAATGACTCGACGATCTCGATGTGAACGTATAATGGCATAAGTACATCTCTGGCTGGATCCCTTTGTGTACGTGCGGTGTATATTTATGATATGTTTGACCCTATGTGTACTTTGATTTTATCTATTTTTCATCTTTTTGTTTTTGCTTATATCCAAATATCCAAATTTTAATTTATGTTAATTGCTAGTTTTCTTTTATTGTATCAAATGTCATAATAATAAAATTTAATTCAAAATCAATCATTTAAAACCAATACGTGTTGGTGGTAAATCTCTTTAGATTTATAATTTTTGGTGCTCTTGTGTAAATACGCATCACCCGTTCCATCCATCTTGTGTTTTTTTTGAACAATAAAGAAATGTTACGTGACTTGTCCCTCTACTGGGTCTAGAAGAGTGTCCCTCTACTGGAGTGTCATCTAAAATATTTTCTATTTCTTTCATTATTTTTTTAGAATTCAAGTAAATATTTTGGCAAGCGTAGTCATATTATCATATTGATAGCATCATATAGCCCATATAGCCGTAGCATTATACACCGTAGCATCATATTGACTCGATAATGATGACATTCTTCACTGTTCCCTATTTTATCTGTCAGTATTCCGATCTCGGGAGATATACTTTACATTTTAGTGGTAGTTTAAGGAATTAATAGGGAATCCACGTGGAGAATGAGTGAAAATTTTGTTGTTTAAAATAGTTTCTTCCTTCTTCCATGAGCCTAATTACATCACGCATGTTTTACGACCTGAGACTAGAGAGGACTAGAGAGATTATGTTCGCCGTTCGATGATTCTAGGCGATGCTACTTGCCGTGCTGCACCTATAAAGTTTATAACAAATGATCTCTCTTTTGCTTCCTTTAGTTACTTTTAGTCAGGACGAGCCTATGTGATAAAGTTTATAAGGCCAGAAACCCATTTCGGGAGATACTGTTGAGATTCTGGTAGCGACGAAAGGAAAAAAAACCTTTTTTTTGGTTGTGAACTCTGGGGAGTAGGCAGATTGAGGCCTCGGAGTAAATCAACTAGATTCTCTTGAAAATGGCTTCAAAATGAAAGCCGAAACGTCGAGATTGTATAAATCTAAAACGCGGTTCTACCCGAGAACCTAGTAATTTTAATATATATATATATATATATATATATATATATATATATATATATATATATATATATATATATATATATATATATATATATACTTTAAAAACAAAGAACATACACCCGCGCTCCTCGTTTGTGCTTTGTCGTTCCCCCATCCGCCATCCAAAGTGCCAGCAAGCGTCTCCCAGGACCGGTTTCTGGCCTTAAGCCATCATCAGCTGGGCTCAAGCTGAACGCCTGGAGAGCAGATGAAGGGAACGACTAAAGCAATGACCATATAAATCGACCATGTCGAATGGTGGCTGCAATCACATGCAACTCTGCCATCCTATGGTAAACGACCGCGACAGATAAACTGTTCGAGATCGTTCGTGGCCTGTCTAACCTCGGGTAAGTACCAGGTCTGTTCAAAAATAAAGATCAAGTGGGCTTGGTGCTTTATCGTTCCCCCATTCGCCATCTAAAGCGCCAGCAAGTGTGTCCCAGGACCAGTTTCTGGCCTTAAGCCGTCATCCGCTAGGCTCAAGCTGGCGACATATATATATATATATATATATATATATATATATATATATATATATATATATATATATATATATATATATATATATATGTGTGTAATATGTAATTATATAAGCAATTATTAATAGTGTGGAATATTTGCTTCAGTCTAGTTCAGAGTGTAAATCTATAAAGAGGTGTTTTGTTGCGCAATATTTCAACACGTGGACTTAACCTTTGTGACAACTACATTCAAACGTTTTTATTATACCTGTGTAAAATGGCAGACAATCAACCAACTGAAGACACATTTACGTCATTGCATGTTGTTTCTTTTTCGATAAGGTGTTAATGCAACGGTTGCGACAAAGAAAATTTGGGATGTGTATTTGAGATGTGTAAACACTCCTCAGGCTAAGATAGTCCAAAGACATCTTCAAGAAATTGGGAAGTTTTGAAGGCAGGGTATAAGGGTTCCACATCTATTGTCGGAAATGAATAAAGAACAACGGCGTTCAATTTGCACATCTATATTGTGCAGACAAGGAAGTGATCCGTTTTTACTAAGTATTGTTACTGGTGACGATAAATGGGTCTTGTATAACAAAGACAAGCGTACTAAACAATGGCTTTCTCCAAAACAACTAGCCGTACCCACTCTTAAACCATCCTTCAGTTTAAATAAGGAGTTAGTGTGTGTTTGGTGGGACTGTGGTGGCATAATTCATTATGAATTATATAAACCGGCAGAAACAGTTACGGCTGAATTGTAATATCAACAATTTGACAGATTACGTAACGAATTGTTGGTAAAGCTGCCAGCTCTGGTCAACAGAAGAGGGGTAATATTCCAACACAATAATGCCAGGCCGCATGCAGCAAAATTAACCCTAGAAAAAATAAAGCAGCCAAAGTGGGAGGTTTTACTATATTCCCCATATTCTCCAAACATAGCACCATTCCATTTTTATTTATTCCGATCCATGAAACATTCCCTAAGGAACGAACATTTTAAAGTATCGATTATGTTCGAGCTGACCTAGAAACATATTTTTCTTCAAAGGAAACACAATTTTATGAAGAGGGGATTGAAACTCTACCTGCAAGATGTCAAAAAGGTCTTAGATAACGAGAGAGATTATATAATCGACTGAAGATAAAATTAAATGTGAATAAATTTGTTATTTTGTTGCCACTGAAATAATTGATTGCTTATGGGTACTCCTAACGTTCAGATAAAATTTTATGGTATTTGGATTATTAGAAGCCAAGTGCTCGCGTTTAAAGTGTTTATCGGTCGAAAAATGAACATCGAACGAAAAGCGAATAATAAGTTTTGTTTTAAACCTGATAAAAGATTTACCGAAACGTTTCAGTTAATGAAACAATTGTATGTTGAGGATTGTTTATCCTGTGGCAGTGTCCACCAGTGGTTTAAACGATTCAAAGAAGATTGTAAGGATATTAAAGGCGACGAACATCCTGGTCCGAAAAATTCCGTGGTTACTCACAGTAGCATTGAAATTGTGCATGAATTTATAAAAAATCAGCCAAAATTTTCATTGCAATACATGGAAATATAATTAAACATGTCCAAAGATTCAATCGCATTTTGACCGATCGTTTGGGACTTCGGAACGTTTGTGCATGCTTTGTTCCACACAAATTGTCTGACGACCACAAATTGCTCCGAATGCAACATTGCAAAAATTTGATTAGAGTCGAAAAAGGACGAAAACTTCAAGTACTACCTCTTCGAAAAAATGCCGATGAAAGGACTGCATTCAAAAGGCGTCGACCGCCATCCGGAAAGTCGGCTTCTTTGACCGAGCTGAAAAATTCATCCATCAGCCAAGCTGACCATGCAAAAGGTTGTATTGACGCGCAACTATATTGAATAAAAATAATGATTTTTGGCAAAAAAATAAACATATGTGCTTTTTGTTAAGTCTTGTTTTCCGTGAGACGCACCTTGTATATACCAGGTGTCCCATTAAGGATGGATCGCGACTGTATCTTGAAAACTATTTTTCCCACAGCTTTGGAGAAAAAAAATTTACTAAAAATGATCATGAGAAATTAACCAAAAATATGTTTAAGCTTCTAAAACGACCGCAAGAAGGCGTGACGAGCTAAACATTTTTAAAAATCATTTTTTTTATGTATTTTCTTGTACAACTTTGTACAACTTTGTTTTATGACATTTTGTCGTAACTTCGCGAATAAAGAAGTGGGGGGAGTTTTACCTATTTAGATAAAAAGTCGTCTAATGTCCGTTTGCCTAAACCGATTTTCCTCAATTTGTATTAATTTAAAATGCAATTGCTGGGACAATCAGATAGTCTGGGATATAAATTATTTAGTTTAAAAATGAAACCGCGAGGTGGCGTTACATTCAACAATAGTTTTTTTTAAGTTTTGTTCAGTTTTTTTCAAATGGAATGGTACAGTTTTTATCTGTGGTACAAAACTCCCCCCCTCCCCTCTATTCGTGAAATTACGATAAAATGTCATGAAACAAAGTTGTAGGAGACAGACAACTGAGAATTTTTCTTACTGGGTTAACACTTGAAAATACACAAAAAAAAAATATTTTTATAAATGTTTAGCTCGTGACGCCCTCTTGCGGTCGTTTTAGAAGCTTAAAAATATTTTTGGTGAATTTGTCATGATCATTTTTAGTACAATTTTTTTTTCCCCAAAGCTGTGGGATAAATAGTTTTCAAGATACGGCTGCGATCCATCCTTAATGGGACACCTGGTATAAACAATACCACCCACCAAGCAAGCGTTTTCCGTTGAAACAAAAAACAATTCACTGGATGATTGTCAATTAGTCACTTCAAAATCAGCATAATTACATTTTTCTCGCATCAAGAAAACTTGTCCCTTGTCAAATCTATTACCATTTCCTTCGTCGCTGCTGCAATTTATTTAATCGCTGCACATTGCACTAAACAAGTATCTCCATTTAACTTAAAACGCATCTCGAAGGACCAATAATTGTTTCAGAGTTCACATGTCAATTAGACGTCCACGGTGACAAATTCCCTATCTTTGATGTTTTATCTGCTCTAGTTTGCGATAGTATCAATCTACATACTTTGTAGCGTTCGTTTCAAGATAAGATAGGAGATAAACCTCAATATGATTATTTAACGATTTTATTTGTGGATTTTTGGGTGGTATTCCTCTGGTGGTGGTCTGTTTCTTGAAAGAAGAAAAGAAAAGCATATTGAGCTCATTACTTTAATGGTTTCCATTTTTTACTGTTGTAAAAACATCTAAATCGAGTTGAAAATGTGGCTATCAGACTTTGAAATCGTTTATAACAACCGTTATTTGTATTAGTAGATTTCACGAGGATTAAATGAAAATAAACATCGCTGAGAACGGCTATCTGATTTTTGTAATTTTTTGAATGGACAAAATATATGTCTCTTTAGAAATTGAATAAAGATTATTTTGGGTTAAGTGATGGGTAAAGTGTTGATCAAATTTAACAGTTAAAATGAACAGCACTGTTTGTACAATGAGTACAAACAATAAATTTGTATCAATAAAATGTCCAGTCATCAATGGCTTCAAAAATTGCCTAATATCATGGAAATTATATTGAACTGCAGTAGAGTATTTGCGCTGCAAATATCCAAAGAATTTCTCCTTTCGATTATTTCAAAGTTGAATACATTTCCCCTACGAAACATTTCTTTAACATACATCCACATTTGATAAATGTGACGATATCATTTTTCCTTCTTCCACATAGCTTACATACATAGCTTACTTCAATGTTAAGCTTACTTAAGAAGTTGCTACGTCGATGAAGATATGTCAAAAGTATTTTTGCAAGTGATACAAGGAGTTTGGTGATGATACAGACACTATTAAAGATAAATCTCATCCAGGATAACGTTCTCCGTTAACCTAAGAAGAATACCAAACCCAAAGGACTATATGTTTGTATGTATCTATATATATATATATATATATATATATATATATATATATATATATATATATATATATATATATATATATATATATATATATATATATATTATTAGCATATGGGCCCCTGGTGGACCACCCGAAGTACAGTTATAGGTGTTTGTTGTGTTAGCCTTCCTTTGCGCCTATACTGATTTCATTCATCCGCTATGGGCTTTTTTCCTTTCGTCACCCAAGTTGTTACAGTCTACCTACATTTTTCTCTCTGGCCAACCTCCCAAACGTTAACTTTGTGTCTGAAACAGCCTCTATCCTGAATTTCACTTTGTGTAAAGTTGCTGATCTTAGGTCCTCTTTAATTGCAGCAATCCATTTAACTATTTCTACTTTATCTCTACTCCTATTTTAATAAAATTCGACTATTTATCTAGTTAGCTTAGTCGGATGCATCCGTTTTATGTGTCCGTAAAAGTTAAGTCTTCTCTTTTTCATATCGCTATGTATATCTGTGCAATGTTTGATTTCTTGGTTTTCTCGAAGTCGGTATGTTGTGCTATTTATTTGTTAGGAGCCTAAGATTTTTTTTATGATTTTTCTGTCTTTCTTTTGAATCTCCTCGATGTCTCTCTTTCTATTCAAAATAAGCGTTTCTGCCCCATAGAAACATTCTGGCTTAATAACTGTGTTGTAATGTCTCAGTTTTGTGTTTTTAGATATACATTTTTTGTTGTAAATATTTTGTGTAAGTCTCAATGCAGTTTCCATTTTTTGACATTTACCCTCATTGGCCGCTTTTTCCAACCCGTTTTCCATGATTATCTCACCCAAATATTAAAATTGAGAGACCCCTCTGATGTTACCATATTTTGTTTTTAGAAATGGTGTTCTTAGTCTGTTGCAGGTCATGTACTGTGTCTTTTCAAAGGAAATTTGGAGTCCTACCTTTTTTGCTTTTTCTTTTAGGATTTCAATCTGTTTTTGTGCCGTTAATATATCTTGAGCCAAAATTTCTAGATCATCAGCAAACGCCAGACAATCAATTTTGATGTTGGTTCGCCCCAGTTTAATGGGCTTGTCAATATTCAGGGCCGACTTTTTTTCACGCCACTCCTGTATCACTTTTTCTGGAACACGGCTGAATAAAAGTGGCGAGAGTCCATCCCTTTGTTTCACTCCAGTTTTAATTTCCAATGGCTCTGAAATGTCACCCATGAATTTAATTTTTGACCTTGTGTTAGTTAATGTTGCTTTAATAATTGCCAGCGTTTTCAGATCTAGTCCTTGTTATTTCAAGATTTGAATTAAAGATTCATATGCATAAACAGTGGACTGCGAAGGATAAATGTTTTATACTTCAGTGATTGCTATAGCAAAAATTTACGAATTGGGATTTGAATTGATTGATCACCCATCGAATTCACCAGATCTGGCCTCCAGCGACTTTTTTCTCTTTTCTAGGCTCAAAGTTGCGCTCGGAGGACAGATAGTTTTATCGAATGAGGAGGCCATAATATTCGTAAACGACAGAAATGTTGTTGTCAAAGCAAGTGATTACAAAGAGTACACTACTAACATTGCGTCGAAAAGATAAATTTATTATTCATATAAATTTATTTTTATAATTTATTCCAATAGAATTTATTCCAATAATGTTTTCTCAAAAAGCTTTTCATAAAGAATAACTTTTCTTTGTAAAACTAAATATATAAAGAAAATCCATTGCAGCCCATTGAAGTAAACACACATCGCCTTCGTCCCACTGTCCACCATGTGACATCACGTGTCACTCGGGACCGGTTTCTAGCCTTTCAGCCGTCATCAGCCGAGCTCCAGACGAACGCAAGGAAAGCAGTTGGGAGAGACGATCGGGGCCAGGCCAGGTCAACTAGCCATTTTCACCACCACCACGGCACCACGTGGAGAAAGGGTGAAAGATTTCTGTAATATTTCCCTCAACGGTTCCGTTCCACTACCTTGTGGGCATACCTGATACTATACCCGAGGTTCGAGGCAGAATGTTACGAGCGGTCCTGACTGCTACGAGCATTCGCCGTATGATGGTGTGAGTTGTGTGCTATCACGACCCGTCATTAAAATGGCCAGTTGACCTGGCCTGGCCAGTTGATCTCTATTACTCTGTAATTCTATAATTGAAATAAAATATTTTTTGAGTGATTTTTGAAACTGAAATTATAACAAATTGGCGCAGTCGGTAGGATTTGACAACGTCAACAGAACAAGGAAGAGCCTAACTGGTGACGGTGGATCTTAATCCTTCAACGAAAAAAGAACCTAGCTAAAAGCTAAAAGCAGAAAGAAAAAGAAGACAAAGAAAGCGTCCTCACTCACGTTAGCTGTGGAAGGAACACCTGGTGAAGCCCCTAGCAACACAAGCTGGACCAATACTCCGATGAATTGGACAAGATGATACGACAGCCGTTCATCCAAAAGCACCTGTCCTGGTTCACCACTCTAACTATTACATTAATCATTTGTTTAGCAATCCTGTATATTACCCAGCATCACTATGGGTCCTGCAGATGATGAAAATCCATCTCCACCACCCAGACCTCACCACCAAAGGACCGCCAGAATGAAGCTAAACAGCCTCTTAGCAAGGAGAAGACCATCCATCCACCCGCAGGAAGAAGAAACCGAAGAACTATAAATAAATTACCCTTAGAATTTATTACTCTGTATAATTTAAAAAGCCAACAAATAGTATTAACTTTTTTCTAAAAGGGGGAGTTGTTAGATGCGACCTCAAGTAAACTTTATACTGTTGTATAATTCTAGCAATTCCTAACGACGCTCGTGCCAGATTCTAGTCAGCATATTTGCGACACCGAGTCACTGTACGGAAAAGCACCGTGCGATATGACGACTAAGCATCCAAAGTACTATAAATATTAGATTATTGTTTTGATCGATATTAATTAATACCCAAACCATTTTAATGTTAGTTACTATTGTCATTTCAAGTATTGTCATTTCTAGTCAAAAAAAAAAATATACCGCTGTAAAGAAAATTACAAAAACGTACAATGAAACCTTCTTAAATATATCGCAATCCAAACTAGATACCATGAACCCAAAATCTCCAGTCTTATACGGAATGCCTAAACTGCATAAAGATGGCATTCCAATGAGACCAGTCGTTTCTTATGTAAATGCTCCTGCATATAAACTTTGCAAACAACTCAACAGTGATCTACCATTATTTATCGATTTCAACTCGCCCAAAGCAATCAAAAATACAATAGAACTAACAACAAAATTAAAAAACATACAGATACCTCCCAATGCAAAGTTAGTTTCGTTCGATATAAAAAGCCTTTTTTCCTCCATTCCGGTACAAGATCTTAAAAATATCCTCACTGAAAGAATTCATAAATGCAATCTTGAAATCGTACACAAAAATGCTCTCATAGAAGCTATCAATGTATGTACCGAACAAAATTATTTTCTGTTCAATTCAAAATTTTACCAACAAGCGAATGGATTACCAATGGGAAGCCCCCTGAGCTCCCTCCTGGCAGAAATTTATATGGCTAATTTTGAAAACAATTTATTTAGCGACACTAATTATACAAGACACATACATTTTTGGGCCAAGTATGTCGATGATATTATTTGCATATGGACCGGTACAGAAAGACTATTGGGTCAATTTCTTGAATATTTAAACACTGTAAACTCAAAAATCCAGTTCACAATAGAAACAGAGACGGATAATTCATTAAATTTCTTAGATTTAAAAATAATAAGAACACCGAATAAATTAGAATTCGAAATATTTAGAAAACCCACGTATACCGATACAATTATTCACGCAAGTTCAAATCAGTCATGGAATGTAAAAATGTCCACTTTTCATAGTATGACCCACAGACTTCTAACGATTCCACTTAAAAAAGACAGCTATGAAAAAGAACTTAATATTATCAAAAATATCGCAATGAATAATGGATATCAGCCAAGCATCATAGATAAAATGATAAAAAACAAGATTAAGAAAAACAACACCAAACATTTTTATGTCGCAACACCCGAAAAAGATTCTAAAAATTGGCATGCTATAAACTATATTCACAAATTAAGTTCAAGAATCACAAATCAGTTAAAGAACGAAAATATTAATATTATCTCTGTTAATAAGAATAATCTTACATCGATGTTAAACAATAACAAAGAAAGAGCAAAATTTTGTGACAAATCTGGAGTATACGAAATTAAATGTAATATGTGTGACGCTATTTATATAGGCCAAAAGGGGCCGATCGCTCAATGATAGGCTAAAAGAACATAAATATTCAATTTTACACAATCAGAGAAAGACGGGCTTTGCCGAACATTGTATAGACCAGAACCATTTTTTTAACATTAATAATACCAAATTAATACATAGCTGCAATAAAAGCAGGCTGTTAAATTACCTGGAAATTTTCGAAATTAAAAAAGCCATATACGAACGCAAAAACCTAACAAACACCCAGCTTGACTTCGGAAATACTCCAATTATTGATAGTGTAATAAATTTAACGAGATGAAAAAACCGACTTCCATTAGATAGCACTTTGAAACTTTAGTTTAGTTTATACATAACTCTCTTTGAGAATGGTCGCGAGGCCGAAACATGTTAGAGAATATCTTGAATATATTGTGAAACAAATACCAAGTGTTTTAATTATTATCATTATTGTCATTTTACTAAAAAGTAATCTATTACTCTGTAATTCTATAACTGAAATAAAATAATTTTTTTTAAGTGATTTTTTAAACTGAAATTATAACATCTATAAAGGGTGTTTTCAAAGTTTCATTCAAAGAGTCATTTATTTTAACTACTAGTGACACTAGACGCGAGTTATATAACCCAGATGTTTCGGCTGTTTTGACCAGGTGGCCTCTTAAAGACGTCAACACTTTTTGCTAATATCCTTTTTAGTCCTATTTATGTTTTCTGGTTAATAGCCATTCAATAACGAGCATCGAGGACCGGTCTCTCATCGACTTGAAATGGTCGAAAATAAACATTTTTCCCACGAAAATATAAGTTCCCATGAAAAGGCCTGCCTATTCCATAGTCAGCCCTTAGTATATTTAAATATCATATTTTTACTTTTAGAACAATTCATATCTGTACTTCTAGTTTTAGCTTTTGTAAAAATAAAGTGTTTTTAAGAATCCTCTTGTATCAATTAAGTTAACTCGCGCCCCTAAATAAAATCCCGATGTCTACGAATAACATTACAAGCGTTTTCGATGCGCTGTTGTAGTTTTTCCGCAGTATTTATATCTCCATCGTGATAAATTAACCTTTTTTAAACAGCCCCACAGAAAAAAGCGCAGGGCAATAAATCCGGCAAGCGTGCAGGTCCAGAAATTGGTACATTGCGCCTTATCTATAGTTAGGAAATTCATTATTTAAATGTTCGTGAACTTCTCGTCCAAAATGTAGCGAAGCACCGTCGTGTAGAAACCACATATTGCGTTTAACATTTAAAGAGACATCTTATAATAATTGTGGCAAATTATTTTGAAGAAAATCTAAATAATTCTCACCTGTCAGTTGACCTAGAAGAAAGAAAGGTCCAATAAGCATGAATATTACTAGTCCAGCCCAAAGATTTGAAAAATACTGATATCTGGGTTCTTTTCACGGCTTGCGGATTTTCTACTGCCCAAACATGGTTGTTGTGAAAATTATTTACTCCATTTCGTGATTTCTTAAAGGAAGCCTTTCCGCGTACAAACGACATGTTGCGGCTGCATTTTATTGTCACTCCCCGTCGATTAATATTATATCCACTAGTTCATTGTTTTCATAAACGTGTGACATTTTAGTCGCAGAAAGTAGCCAAAAATTAAACATGCACTATTAAGTAATTACTACCACTACTCAAATCGAATATCGCACTCAAAAGAAATGTCGTACAAGAATATAAAAACTAGTCATACGCATTATCAGTAATAAACAAATACATTATGTATTTACAACGTAGGGGCCTGGAATATCAAAATGCAAAACAAGATATCAACTATTATTTGGACGAATTTAAGAGATGGGTAATGTGTGTAGAATTATAAGGAGACTATGTTGATAAAAAACACCGAATTTGACAAAAAACACTTGCTTCTGTGTTAATCTGGAAACTTTTTAGCTTACCTCGTATAACCAGTTGCTGAAACTGATGTTTTTACCTAAAGCATTTCTTCCACATTCAATTCAATATCCAGGTTATCATTGAACTAATTCCTCTCCCCCAATAATTCTTATACATTCAGTGATTATGTCAAAGAAAAAAGAAAAAAATCTTTTCGACTTCAAAGTAAATTTCCGAAAACTCCTCGTGTAAAAGAGCAATTTTCAAACAATCCTGGTAAATAAATAATAATGGTATACCACTCGGAATAAACATTTATCGTTTTCACCAAGCAATCCTTAATCACATTTACACCTTGGAACTTTTTCTCCGAGTGATATAATACGTGCCTCTCGTGCTCTACTATTTTATAGGTCTAAATAACAGACTCGACTCTCGAAAGCGTGTTTTTCTTTGGCGCATAATCAGAGAGCAATAACACGACGAGTGGTACGGTACTGCTTAATGCATTATAGACGTTATTTTTCTTCTATTATAAATAAATATTGTGGCAAGGAGTTGCCTAAGTGCTGCAAAGAATTACCAGTTGATGTTGTTGTTGGTGGAACTATTAGGGGGAAACGAGCCTGCGTGAAATATGCGCTATATTAATATTTACATTGTCGTCTCGTGCAATTTTAATGTGTAGTAGTTTACGGTAAAATATTATTTATAAACCTAATATGAAGCTACTTCAACAAAATCATAATGTGCCAAAGAAAATTCAAGGTTTTAAAACAATTTTTTAAAACAGGTTAATGATATTTATTCTTCATTATTTATATAATTAATATTTTAAACATATATACAGGGTGTATTCAAAGTTGTGCCATTTATTTTAATAGGTTGTAGAGCTCGTAAAAATAAGCGATTTTATCAAAAATCACTAATATAAAAGTTACAAAATAAAAAAGTTAATAAGAGTTACAAAATTTGAAAACAGACCTGACTTTTTGATTTTCTCGACCCCTACGTTGTAAACACATAAAGTTTAAATACTTAGTTTAACGTTATTATGACTAGTTTTTTGTATTCTTGTACGATATTTCTTTTGAGTGCGATGTTCGATTTGGACAGTGGTAATAATTCCTTAATAGTGTGAATTTAATAGGGTTTTTGGCTACTTTATGCGATTAAAATACCACACGTTAATGCAGCTGCAACATGTTGTTTATACACGGAAAAGTTTCCTATAAGAAATCATTCGGCTCCGCGGATGTTTGTAAATTTAGTTACAAAACTTCGCGATACAGGATACTTAAAGGCACAACCAGGAGGTCATGCTGGAAGACCTCCTGCACGCAAAATGTTAGAGATTGAGGAAGAAATTTTAGAAACTGTCGAAAACGAGCTAACAACGAGCACTAGGTCTATAGCAGGTCAAATTAAAGTTAGTCATAGTAAAGGGTGAAAGACTATACGACAAGAACACTTTTATCCCTATCATTATCAACGGGTACAGCGTTACAACCGGGATATTATCTTAGAAGAGTTGAATTTTCTCAGCAGCCAAATTTTTTTTTTTCAAGAATTTATTTACAAAAAATGGATGGGTCGTCGTGAATGGAGAAATGGTTTGGGCAGTAGAAAATTCTCATGCTGTGAAAAGAACCCATTTTCAGCACAGATTATCAGTATATGTTTGGGCTGGCGCAGTAAATGGCATGCTTATTGGGTCTTTCTCTCTTCCAGGTCAACTGACAGGTAAAAATTATTTAGACTTTCTTCAAAATAATCTGAATATATGGTTCCTACATGATGGAGCTCCTTAACATTTTGGACGAGAAGTTCACGAACAGTTAAATAATGAATTTCCTAACAGATAGATAGACCGCAATGGACCAATTTCTTGGCCTGCACGATCCCCATTATTTGTGGACACCGACTATATATATATATATATATATATATATATATATATATATATATATATATATATATATATATATATATATATATATAGTTTTTGGCTTTTTTGGACTGCTTCCAATAAGACTATAGTAGTCAGGAGTTATATACTCCCAATTGATGGGCTCCACAATCTGTTAAACATCTGAATCTGTGAATTTGTTAAACAATGAATTTCCTAACAGATAGATAGGCCGCAATGGACCAATTTCTTGGCCTGCATGATCCCCGTTATTTGTGGACACCTATATATATATATATATATATATATATATATATATATATATATATATATATATATATATATACATACATATATATATATATATATATACATATATATACATATATATAGTTATTGGCTTTTTTGGACTGCGTCCAATAAGACTATAGTAGTCAGGAGTTATATACCCCCAATTGATGGGCTCCACAATATGTTAAACATCTGAATCTGTGAATCTGTGAATCTGTTAAACAATGAATTTCCTAACAGATAGATAGGCCGCAATGGACCAATTTCTTGGCCTGCACGATCCCCGTTATTTGTGGACACCTATATATATATATAAATATATATATATATATATATATATATATATATATATATATATATATATATATATATATATATATATATATATATATATATAGTTAATGGCTTTTTTGGACTGCGTCCAATAAGACTATAGTAGTCAGGAGTTATATACCCCCAATTGATGGGCTCCACAATCTCATGTGGAACGCGCAACAAGCTGTGTCTCCACCATAATGAGCATTGGTTAGTTGTTTGACCGGGAGGAAGCCCAACCCATTCCTTACATTGGATGTTTTATCGTTTGGTGGTTAGACTCATCAGGGTACCGACATATGCTCTCTCGCCAAGAATAGGGAGTCCCTCTCCACAATCAAACAACTCATATTTTTGCCGAGTTCTCGTCGGATGGGTTATACATGGAGTTTTTTGACTTCTTTAGACTGCGTCCAGTGAAACCAGTCCAGCCCGACCGTTGGGTTCCACAACCTCATGTGGAACGCACAACAACCTGCGTCTCCACCATAATGAGCATTGGTTAGTTGCTTGACCGGGAGGAAGCCCCATCCATCCCTTACATTGGAGAGCACATATTTCTTCTCTTGATGGTTAGACTCATCAGGGTACCAACATATGCTCTCTCGCCAAGAATAAGAAGTCCCACTCTACAATCAAACAAACAAACAACAAACATTTATAAGCCATCCGACGAAAAAGCAAGCATGCTGAGAAAAAAGTGGCGACATTACGTCGCCTTGCCGTACACCCCGCTCTACATTAATTCCAATCTCAAGATTAATTCCAATCAAGAGACCGCCGCTGAAGCTTCGTCATATATCGATCCTAATAGGTTTACATA
>JARFXV010002745.1:25000-45157 GCA_031761425.1 Cosmopolites sordidus | reverse complement strand
GACACATAAAACGGATGAATCCGAGTAGGCTAACTAGACAAATAGTCGAATTTTATGAAAATAGGAGTAGAGTCGACTTCGACTTATCTAGCCAGGCTTTTGGGTTAGCCCTCAAGGCTCTTGCCCGTTTCTAGTCAACTTTACCCTATATGGGCACTAATTTTTTAGGGTCTCTATCTGACCCGGGTATGCCTAGCAAGTGGCATAGATAAGAAAGGATAGTCTATAAGATGATCCTGGCGAACTTCTGAGATTAATATGAAAGAAAAGGAAAATGAAATTTTGCTTTTTCCCCATCAGCAATATGACGGGTTTTTTTGCCATTGGTCCGGTCCGATCGATCGGAGATGATCTCTCAGACCGCCTGGCCACGGCGGTTAGGGACTGTTGTCGAAGCGGTCTTACGCGAGCCGGGAATCGAAAATTCGATTCCTTTCTGCTCGCAGCCCGTAAGGCAAATTGGGGCAATTGGCTAGCTTTACCCGGAAAATCCGGGTAGGTTGTCCGGTATAGATAGGACTAGCGGGTTTTCGCTCAAGCTTGCCTGTAGGCAAAACTTGGCGTAAATTTGGGAATGGAATTTAGAGACCGGGGGTACACCGGTCTCTATAATAATTTGAGTGTTTCGAACGTACCACGGCGCGTTTAGTGCCATACGCAAGGTTTTGTTCTGAAACGTTTGTGAAGTTATTTAGCCGCCGTCGGCGTTAGAAAACGAAAATAAATCGTAAGACCGTATAAATAAAAGGGACTTATCATTGTTACGTAAAATTGGGTTTTAACTATCGGAGATAGTTTACTCGAACGACAAATCAAGAAGTACAAAAGTTTGAGGATTCCGTACCCCTTGCTGATAGGAGTAGAGCTAAAGTAGAAATAATTAGATGGATTGCTGCAATTAAAGAGGACCTAAGATCAGCAAATATTACACAAAGTGAAATTCAGGATAGAGGCTGTTTCAGACACAAGGTGAACGTTTGGAAGGTTGGCCAGAGAGAAAAATGTAGGAAGACCGGAACAACTTGGTCTGACGAAAGGAAAAACGCTCATAGCGAAAGAATGAAATTAGTATGGGTGCGAAGGAAGGTTAACAACAACAAACGCCTCTAATTGTACATCGCGTGGTCCACCAGGGCCCATAAGTAAATAATAATAATAAATATATATATATATATATATATATATATATATATATATATATATATATATATATATATATATATATATATATATATATCAGATAAATTTTGGAACAAAGTATGTTACACCAAGAGTCAATAACCACCTGAGGGTTCCCGCGAAAAAAAAATAAGGACATTTAAAAAACCAACGACACCTATGGAGGCTGTCTTTTTTCTTCGACGAATTTTGGGAAAACCGGCCAAAACCATAGAGCCCGGCTAGCACATATCATGTACAAGATGGACGACTCTCGGATAGATCGAAAGTTTTTATTTTTCGAGAATAATCATTTACATCCTATACACATACACTCTAAAAAAGCGTCGAGCGTTATCGCTGGAAAAAAAAAATCCCGCTAATTTCAACTCGGGCATTAAGCCACAATAATATTCGGGTTTTCAGTTTGTGTGTGTGTGTGTTTAAAAATATTTTACTTTCATGCATCTAATGCTAATTTCGAACCTAGATGTCTGTGCGGATAGGCGATATGCTTGATATTTTTTTTTTTTATATTTAAAATTCGTGGCTCTGAAAAGAGCCATTTTCTTTTTATTATCGTTCGAAATATTAATCTCGCCAGTTCTTGCTTCTGATCTTTGATACGTTTATCTATTTTTACTTGGAACTGGTGTATTTGGTCACGGCTTTGGTCCCCTCGCTAACGGCGTGTTTGGCTAATTCACCCGGTAAAAGTAATCTGACCGCCGTTTGAATTTCTCTACTGGTTATGGTCGATCTTTTGTTGTAATGAGCCAAACGCGATGCTTCGGCCGCTATCCTCTCGAAAATGTCATTAACGAAAGAATTCATGATCGACATGGCCTTGCTGGAAATTCCCGTATCCGGATGTACCTGTTTCAGCACTTTGTAAATATAAATGGCGTAACTTTCCTTCCTCCTGCGCTTCTTTTTTTTATCACCTTTCGAGATGTTTTTTTTGTGCCTTTCCCGCTTTTTTGGCCGCTTTCCCGCTAGTTTTTGGTGGCATTATGGACAAAGAGGACGATTTTTTTTTAAATGTACATACGGTACAATAAAAATCCGTATCATAAATTGACCCTTGAGCCGATAAAAGTTCACTTCTTTTTTGTACTGGAGCGTACGGGTACGATATGCTCCGCCCATTTAACCGTAAGGCGTATTTTTACGATTCCATTGGAGACTGTACCGCCGCATATATATAAAAAGGAAGGAAAGAAGGGGGGGACATCCCGACAGAAAATAGTCTCTCATCTGACTCTACGACGACGGTCGTGCCGTGCGATCTGATCAATTGTAAGCAAAGAACAAAAAAAAATCAGCATGTCTGGACGCGGAAAAGGAGGCAAAGTTAAAGGAAAGGCCAAGTCGCGTTCGAATCGTGCCGGATTGCAGTTTCCGGTCGGCCGTATTCACAGATTGTTGAGGAAAGGAAATTACGCGGAACGCGTAGGTGCAGGAGCACCGGTATATTTGGCCGCGGTAATGGAGTATCTTGCCGCCGAAGTATTGGAATTGGCCGGAAACGCCGCCAGAGATAACAAAAAGACGAGAATTATCCCACGACATTTGCAGCTCGCCATTAGAAATGACGAAGAATTGAACAAACTATTGTCCGGCGTGACCATCGCACAAGGTGGTGTTTTACCTAACATTCAGGCCGTGCTATTGCCAAAAAAGACCGACAGTAAAACGAAGTAAAATCGAAACAACTTCTCTATCCCTACTTGAAGATGATGATGATGATGATGGTCTTCGCCTGATTCGAAATATCGGTCCTTATCAGGACCAACAAAATATCTATGAAAAGAAAAAACAATATTGATCCGTAAACAAAAATTAAAGTTACAAACGAACAACGGACGTCAGATATATATTATTCGCCGGTTCTAGTCTCGATGGATTTTTTTATTTGTATTTTTTTTTAATTTTTTTTATTTTTTTTTAAATATATAATTGTACAAAATCAGTTATTATTAGTAATATCGAATTACTACTCGGATATATTTCGGCGTCTTGTCTAAATGGATGTTTTTTTCTATATTTCTTTTAATTTCAAGTAACAATAAATGTTGTGGTTCTGAAAAGAACCGTTTTTTTTTTTGGAAAATGTTACGCTTTCGTAAACATATTTTCCTACATCATCATTCCAGATGATGGTTTTGGTGGTGGTGGTCGTCGATAATCTGTATTGGGAACATTCGATTTATTCATACCTCTTGAAAGATTAAGATGTAACGACGAAAATCGGGGTCTTCGTTTATTTCTTCTTTTTTGGGGAAGCTGCTTTCTTCGCTTTGCCCCCGCCGGCAGCGGCGGCGGCAGCTGGAGATCTAGCGCTTTTCGGTTTAGGAGCCTTGGGTTTCTTGGTAGGGCCGGCTTTGTTTGATTTCTTCGCTTTCGACGGAGATTTCGCCTTCGATGGCACCGTAGCGGCGGCGGCGGCAACTGTTACCGCCGAAGATCCCGAACTAGCCGATTTTCCCGTTTTCTTTTCGACGGCTTTCTTTACCGAAGCCTTCTTCTCGGCTACGACGACCGCAGCTTTCTTCGATTTTCCTGCTGCCTTTTTGGTTGTCTTTTTTTCAGTCGTCGCTGCTGCTGCTGCTGCTGCTGCTGCCACCGCCGCTGTCGTTCTTTTCGTCGGACTCTTTTTGCTACCTCCTTTGGCCGCCGCCGCCGCCGCCGCCGCTCCCACTGAAATATTTCTTTTCTTTTGTCCAGAGGATGAAGAAGCAGCACTCGTCGCCGATTGTTTCGCTTGAACCGACGAACTAGACGATGCCGCTGCCAGCTTAAAAGAACCGGACGCACCTTTTCCTTTGGTCTGAACCAGGGTACCGGATGCAACTGCCGATTTTAAATATTTCTTGATGAAAGGCGATACTTTCTCGGCATCGACCTTGTAGTTGGCGGCAATATACTTCTTGATCGCTCTCAATGACGAACCGCCCCTTTCTTTCAATCCCTTAATTGCGTTTGTTACCATTTCGGCCGTCGGTGGATGCGTAGCTTTGGCTTTGGGATTTTTTCTTTTAACGGTTTTTTCCTTTTTTGATGAAGCCGATGCCGCCGCCGCCGCCGCCGACGACGGTGCGGGCGGTACAGACGAGGGCCCGGAACCGCCTCCGCTTGTGCCCGACAGATTAGATGGAGATGTAGCCTGACCGGCGATTTCCGCGTCTGCCATTTTGCCGCGCGCTCGCGCGTGTTATCGTCAAATGTTAATGTAACGAAGAACTCACTACTATCGCGTTTCGCTAAAGAACAGAATCGTATTGCTGCTCGTCCTTCGTCGTCTGTTGCGTCTTACTAAATATGCCCACTCGCTCCACCAAAAAGTTGCATAGTAAGTAAAACGGGCGAACGGCGGACTGAGCGTCTGACTGTCGACACTGCTCCTGATTCCGGCTTCGCCGGGACCTTTAACGAGCTCGGAACAAAGTTTTTATTTTGTATTTTTCATTAGTAAATGCCATTCACCGGATTGCAATATTTAACTTGATTCGTTGTCAATACCTTGAAGCTACCGGAGGCATTTGGTTCATGTCGATCCTTCGACAAGGTTCAATTTAAAAAAATCACAACTAACCGACGATCTCGACGTTTCAAGAAAAACATTCTAATTAGTTCGATTATTTCAGTTAAGTAAACCAGATATTACAGATTGTCCAGGCGATACAAATACCTCAGATATATCACCGATCGGTGGAGTATTCGGATTTCGAGATATATAAACGACTTTGCCGAAAAAATGTTTTTCCCGATGACCTGTCACCGTTCTATTCTCCCTTTGAAAGGTAAACGAGTCTCGTTCTTATACACCGCCTAGTTAACTATCGTACCGCTAAAATAAAAAATAGAGCACGTAAATTATGGAACGAACAAATGGCATGTCTGTAATCGGAACGGTTGGGAAAAATTAACGGGAATATCCTCCCTCATCTCGAGGGCGATTGTCTTTTTTTTTTAAGTATTTCTTTAAACATGGCGACGGCGTTTCTACCTACCTAAATAACCACCGCAAGAATTATATGATTTGATCATTTCGAATAAATGATTTAATACTAAAAAGAGACTTACGCTATTATCATCCACGTTAGCACTGCGTTGGTTTCTTTTAAGGCTTTCCCGAAATTTAACGAAGGGAATTCATAGCACCTCTTTTATCTACAATGTGTCCGTCGTCGGTCTGTCTCCCTCTTTCTGCCTAATTTAATATTTAAGAAAGTTTTATAGATAGTCGTCGTGGTGTAATTAACGATGGAAATTCCACCTACTGTGTCGACAATTAGTCACTTTTTTAAGTATGTTTTTTTGCCGCCGCCGCCGCCGCCGCAGTTCTGAAAAGAGCCGTTTATTTATTGTGTCTTGAGTTCCTTTATTTTTTTTTTTTTTTGTAAAACATCAGGTAATTTAACCGCCGAAGCAGTACGCCCTTGACGTTTCAAGGCATACACAACGTCGTCCGTGGCGATGACGGTTATTCAATTGGCGTGTTCTGTTTAAGTTACGGCATCTCTGATACCGTATTCTCATTAACGTTAGCTGTACGCTCGTTTCATTTAAGGCATTTCCGAAAATTAACGATGAGAATTCATCCACAATGTGTCCAATGTATTTTATATAGACATTCACTATAACATTAACGATGAAAATTCCATCCGCTTTATCGAGACAATATTTTTTATCCTTTATTTGGGTTTTTCGCCACTATCTAAAACTCAAAAAATATCAAAAATATCTGTTCTTATTTAATATATGAACACGCCACAATCATTTCGACATTACTTATCGAGACAATGTCTCCCTTTTCTATGTGAGTGTGGATTTTGAAAAGAACCTTTCTTTATGCCCGGAGTTCTTTTTTTTATAATATCGCAAATCGTCAGTAAATCTAACCGCCAAAATAGTGTAGAGAGTACGCCCCTGACATACATTCAAGGCATACACAACCATGGCGATGACGGTTTTTCTCTTGACGTGTTAGGAATTCAGTTACTGCATCTCTGATACCTTATTCTCATCCACGTTACTTCAATTTGTTTTGCGCTCGTTAAATTGAATGCTTCCCCGAAAATTAGGGATGGAAATTCATCCCCACCTGCTTTATCCACAATGTGTCCGTCTCCCCCCTTTTTCTATCTTATTTTATATGTGAGAAAATTTTCTAGATAATCGTATAAATAATGATGAAAATTTCACCTATGTTGTCGACAATGTATCCCTTTTTTTATGTAAGTATTTTTTTTTTGTGGTTCTGAAAAGAACCGGTTTTTTGTGTCTGTCTAGAATTCGTTTTTTTTGTTTGTTTTCTTTTAATATTGCAAAACATCGGGTAATTTAACCGCCAAAACCGTAGAGAGTACGCCCTTGACGTTTCAAGGCATACACGACGTCCATAGCGGTGACAGTTTTCCTCTTGGCGTGTTCCGTATAAGTTACGGCATCTCTGATTACGTTTTCGAGGAATACTTTCAAGACACCTCTGGTTTCTTCGTAAATCAAACCGGATATGCGCTTGACGCCACCACGTCGGGCCAATCTTCGAATTGCAGGTTTGGTGATGCCTTGAATATTATCACGAAGCACTTTACGATGCCTTTTAGCGCCTCCTTTTCCCAACCCCTTTCCGCCTTTGCCTCTTCCGGTCATTTTTTTTTTTTTTAATTTTATATAATTATTTTAAATTCAAATCGACGATCGATTGGTCAATTCTTATAAATGAAACGTCCTCGTTTTGGATTGACGGAACACGACTGTCGGCATACATGACACATATGCTACTTTTGTCAGATTTCGGGAACGTCCCGCCCATTGCTCTCGACCCGACCAATAGCTAGTTGCCGGACCACTAGCGAGTCGCCTGAGAGAATAAAACACCAATTTTGGTATGCGTCGATCATCATTCTGTAATTGTCGTTCGATAAGTGCTCATCGTTGTCGACTCCTATCCGTAATTTAACCTTAGTGTTCTTGTACCTTTGACTGTACTTGTAATATTCGGTAAAGAGAGAGATGGCCCGTACGAAGCAAACCGCACGCAAATCGACCGGTGGCAAAGCTCCTAGGAAACAATTGGCGACCAAGGCGGCAAGAAAGAGTGCCCCCGCAACCGGCGGGGTGAAGAAACCTCACCGTTACAGGCCAGGTACCGTCGCCCTGCGAGAAATCCGTCGTTACCAGAAGAGCACCGAACTGTTGATCAGAAAATTACCCTTTCAACGTTTGGTACGTGAAATCGCACAAGATTTCAAAACGGATTTACGTTTCCAGAGTTCCGCAGTCATGGCTTTACAAGAAGCCAGCGAGGCCTATCTGGTCGGTCTTTTCGAAGATACAAATCTGTGTGCCATTCATGCCAAACGTGTCACCATCATGCCCAAAGACATCCAGCTGGCTAGGCGTATTCGAGGCGAACGTGCCTAAATATAATTAATGTAAATGTATATGTGTGCGTATATATCATAAAAGTATAACAAAAAACCGGTTCTTTTCAGAACCAACAATATGAGTATGTATAAATAAGAAAGGGAAAACAAACATCGTGCAAGAAAACCCGTTGTTTCGACTCGTTATACGAAACGATGCTTAAAGCAAAAGCGAAACATAAGCTTGGAGGTTTTTTTTTTCATTTCATTTTTGATTCGAAATAATTATCAAGTTGCTCTTTTTCTTATTTCAGAATTATACGCTAATTTTACGTTGACATTGTTTTTTTTTTGTTTTTTTTTTCCTCGCTCGAAACAATTATCACGCCATTTTTTCCCTCGTTAGTGATACTTATAATAGAGAAAATAAGTAAATTTCACCATATTCTATAATATGGTGAAGGCGAGCGTTTGCCCCCTACGGTCCACGCCTCCTTAAAAGAAAATGTAAGGGGGGTTGCATTCAGGAATAGAGGGGATCTCAATGTGTTCTAAAATAGGGGGATCGCAACGCATAAAGGGTGTAGCAACATATTTTACTTAACTTTTTGGCCAATTAGTGGATCGCGACAACGTATTTATCGCGCCGGTTTTTCTCTCGCTAGTGATACATATACTATTGAAAATAAGTAATTTTCGCCATATTATAGGGTCCAATGCCTCTTCAAGACTAAAATATATAGGGGGTCTCAAAGTGTTCAAAAAATAAGAGGGTCGCAACGTTTTCTTACTTACGACGACGACGATTCTAAAACGATTGGGAACCGAAGACCTAAAGGATAAGTTAGATGTATTATTTGCTCGGAGTCGATTACAGACCGTTTATTTTTCGTTCTTTTTTTTATTATCTTTAACATTTGTGGCTCTGAAAAGAGCCGTTTTTTTTTTTTTCGTCTTCCGTTCGAAATAATTGTGACGCCAGTCTTACTTTTGTTTCATTCACGTATTTACTTTGAACTGGTGTATTTGGTGACGGCTTTGGTACCTTCGCTAACGGCGTGTTTGGCTAATTCCCCAGGCAGAAGTAATCTGACTGCCGTTTGAATTTCTCTACTTGTTATTGTGGACCTTTTGTTGTAGTGAGCCAAACGGGAAGCTTCAGCAGCTATCCTTTCGAAAATGTCATTAACGAAAGAATTCATGATCGACATGGCCTTGCTGGAAATTCCAGTATCCGGATGGACTTGTTTCAACACTTTGTAAATATAAATGGCGTAACTTTCCTTCCTCCTGCGCTTCTTCTTTTTATCGGTTTTCGAGATGTTCTTTTGAGCCTTTCCGGCTTTCTTGGCCGCCTTACCGCTGGTTTTAGGTGGCATTGTTGTTGGACAAACTGAACGATTTTACGTACGTATGGCAGAAGTTCGTATCGTAAACTGATTCTCGAACGGGCAACCTCGTCCGTTTTGTGACGGATCGTACGGGTTCGTTTAGCTCCGCCCATACAACTAACCGTCTGGTTCGTCCGTTGAGTATATAATGGGGTATGCCGATTAATACAGTATCTCATATGACTCTGCGACGTTCGTGTCGTACGAATCTGAACGGTTATAGTTAAAAAAACAAAATAAAATAACCAAACATGTCCGGACGTGGAAAAGGTGGCAAAGTTAAAGGGAAAGCAAAGTCTCGCTCGAATCGTGCCGGATTGCAGTTTCCTGTCGGTCGTATTCACAGATTGTTGAGAAAAGGAAATTACGCGGAACGTGTCGGTGCCGGAGCACCGGTATATTTGGCCGCGGTGATGGAATATCTAGCCGCCGAAGTATTGGAATTGGCGGGAAATGCCGCCAGAGATAACAAAAAGACGAGGATTATACCACGACATTTACAATTAGCCATTCGAAATGACGAAGAATTGAACAAACTATTGTCCGGCGTGACCATCGCACAAGGGGGTGTTTTGCCTAACATTCAGGCCGTGCTATTGCCAAAGAAGACCGACAGTAAAACGAAATAAAATATTAAAACGGATTGCTGCATCCCTGCACGATGGATCTTTACCTGATTCGAAATATCGGTCCTTTTCAGGACCAACAAAACATCTTTGGAATGAAAAAAAAAATACTATCGATACGTATTCCTTATACAGTTGCATGATCTATAGATATACTTTAAGTATGTACATCAATTAAAGTTAAATGAAATGCCTGACAGGCATAAGACAATAGCATTATCAATAAAAAAAATACCTCATGATCTCCTTAGCGTTTTATCGATATGAATCGAGAATTACGTGACTGGGAAACGTTAAAAACACCTGAGAAACGCAAAAAAAAACCGCTACAAATGGAGGGACTTAAATCGGCATAAAATCCTCGCGGGCATCGTTCGGTGGTAACCTTTTCAAATAGTTAGTAGTATCGATTTAATATTACCTTTCGGATATATATATATATATATATATATATATATATATATATATATATATATATATATATATATATATATATATATATATATATATATTATATGTATATATAGATATATATATATATATATATATATATATATATATATATATATATATATATATATATATATATATATATATATATATATATATCAGTATCATGACTTAAGGGATGTTTATTCTTAATTTTTTTTCAGTGACATTAAATGTTGTGGTTCTAAAAAGAACCGATTTTTGAAAACCGTAAAGCTTTTGTAAACGTGCAGGTTTTCTACGTCTTCTCCGGATGATGATGATGATGATGATGGAGGTGGTTAATACGAGACGGTCGTTGTAGTCAACAATCTGTGTTGTGCACATTCGATTTCTTCATACCTCTTGATCGAGATTATGATGAAACCACAAAGGAGAGAACCGTTTACTTCTTCTTTTTTGGGGAAGCTGCTTTCTTCGCTTTGCCTCCGGTTGCGGCTGGAGACTTGGCACTTTTCGGTTTGGGAGCCTTAGGTTTCTTGGTAGGGCCAGCTTTGTTTGATTTCTTCGCTTTCGACGGTGATTTTGCCTTCGATGGCACCGTGGCGGCGGCGGCGGCGGCGGCGCCAACTGTTATCGCCGAAGATCCCGAACTAGCCGATTTTCCCATTTTCTTTTCGACGGCCTTCTTCACCGATACCTTCTTCTCGGCGGCGGCAACTTTCTTTGGTTTCCCGGTGGCCTTTTTGACTGTCTTTTTTTTTTCTGCCGTCGTCGTCGTCGTCGTCGTTCTCTTCGCCGGACTCTTTTTACCGCCTGCTTTGGTTGCTGCCGTAGTGTTTCTTTTCCTTTGACCACCACCACCACTAACGGAGGATGATGAAACAACACTTGCCGCCGATTGTTTCGTTTGAACCGACGAACTAGACGACGCCGCTGCTGCCAATTTAAACGAACCGGACGCCCCCTTTCCTTTAGTCTGAACCAAGGTGCCTGATACGACCGCCGATTTTAAATATTTCTTAATGAAAGGCGATACTTTCTCGGCATCGACCTTATAGTTGGCGGCGATATACTTCTTGATCGCTCTCAACGACGAACCTCCCCTTTCTTTCAGACCCTTAATGGCGTTGGTTACCATTTCGGCGGTGGGTGGATGCGTAGCTTTGGCTTTGGGATTTTTTCTTTTTGCAGTTTTTTCTTTTTTCGATGAAATCGTCGCCGATGCCGCCGTTGTTGCTGCTGTAGGTGCAGATGAAGCCCCTGAACCACCGCTACCCGTTCCTAACTGATTAGATGGAGACGTGGCTTGACCGCCGACTTCTGCATCTGCCATTTCTCGTTGTCGTCGTCGTCGTCGTCGTCAAAGATTGATAAAATATAACAGACAAATCTTTAGTCTCACGATGAAGTGCGGTACCGTAACGATGCTCGCGCGACAATTACGTTTTACTAAATGATTTTTTTTTGTACCTACAGATGGCCTATCTTACCCGAAGGGGCGAACGGAGGACTGAACGTCTACGCGTAGACACTGCTCCGTTTTCCGGCTTAGCCGAGACCTTTAACGAGGTTGGAACATTTTTTTTAATTTTGTATTTTTCGTTAATAAATGCCATATTCCAGATTACAAAATTCATTCAGACTCGTTGTCATTACCTTCAGGATACAGCAGCTGTTCGGTTCGTGTCGATCTGTCGACAAGATCAAATTAAAAGATCCACGACAAACCTACGATTTCGACATTTCAAGAGAAACATTTTATGTGCTTCGATTATTTCGGATAAATATGGGATAAATAAGATATAGCCCCGTCGATGCCAATACCTCCAATATATCACCGGTCGATTAAGTACACGGATTCGTAGAGCAATAGATAACCTTACTGGAAAAAAAAAAAAAAAAAAAAACTATTTTCGGCGACCTGCCATCGATCTTCTCTCCCATCGAAGGGAATCTAGTCTCGTTCTTATCCTTCGTCTTGGCCACCACCTTGCTAACTATCGTACCGTTATAATACATTTCAATATGTTTATTATTGGCGGATAAGATAGGATCAATTATCAAACGTACTGGAGATCGAACGCACATTTAAAAGAAAGACATATCCGTAATCGCAACGATTGGAGAAGTTAGGCTAGAAAGTTCTCTCGATGGCGATTCTTGGGCGAAAACGGCGTCCGTACTTATCAGTAGCTACATGAATTATTCGATCCGATCATTTCGATTAAATACGTAAAAATAAACGTATGTGAACCAAGTCCAGTCGTATTCTCACCGATGTCACCTCAATTAATTTTAAGCACGTTTATTGTAACGACTCTCCACCGATTAACGGGAGATATTCCACCTTGGTTGTCCATAATCTCCATGTCTGTCTATGTTATTTATTTTTTTTTTTTTTTTTTAATTGTCGTTTTATGGACTCTCGGGCAATTAACGAAGTGAATTCCACTTTCGTTATCGACAATGTTCTCTCTCTATTTTTTTTTTATAATTTAGAATGTTATTTTGTGGTCCTGAAAAGAACCGTTTTTTTTTTTTTTTTGTGTCTGGATTTCGTTTTTTAGATATTTTAAAACGTCAAATAATTTATCTGCAACTTAACCGCCGAAACCGTAGAGAGTACGTCCTTGACGTTTCAAGGCATACACCACATCCATGGCGGTGACCGTTTTCCTCTTGGCGTGTTCCGTATATGTTACGGCATCCCTGATAACGTTCTCGAGGAACACTTTCAATACACCTCTGGTTTCTTCGTATATCAAACCCGATATACGTTTGACGCCACCACGTCGGGCTAATCTTCGAATGGCGGGTTTGGTGATGCCTTGAATATTATCACGTAGCACTTTACGATGACGTTTGGCGCCTCCTTTTCCCAAACCCTTTCCGCCTTTGCCTCTTCCGGTCATTTTTTTTTTTTTTCTCAAATACTTGTTAGTCAAACGGTCTTCGCGTCGAATCAACGAAACACATTTAATTTCTTAAACTTATATATGGGTTTCCGGGGAGGCCCCGCCCATCGTTCGTTACCGGGCCAATGGCCTGCAACGTAGGAGAGGGTATAACAAATTCGAGAGATTTTTTTTAATTGTCATTCGGCTGGGGCGTGTCGTTGTCGACCTCTGTGATTTAACCGTTGTGTTCTTATACGTCCGTCTGTAATTGTAATAGTCCGAGAAGAGATGGCCCGTACGAAGCAAACCGCACGCAAATCGACCGGTGGCAAAGCTCCTAGGAAACAATTGGCGACCAAGGCGGCAAGAAAGAGTGCCCCCGCAACCGGCGGGGTGAAGAAACCTCACCGTTACAGGCCAGGTACCGTCGCCCTGCGAGAAATCCGTCGTTACCAGAAGAGCACCGAACTGTTGATCAGAAAATTACCCTTCCAACGTTTGGTACGTGAGATCGCACAAGATTTCAAAACGGATTTACGCTTCCAGAGTTCTGCAGTCATGGCTTTACAAGAAGCTAGCGAAGCCTATCTGGTCGGTCTTTTCGAAGATACAAATCTGTGTGCCATTCATGCCAAACGTGTCACCATCATGCCCAAAGACATCCAGCTGGCCAGGCGTATTCGAGGCGAACGTGCCTAAAATATATTTTATATAAATCCGTACATATATATATATATATATATATATATATATATATATATATATATATATATATATATATATATATATATATATATATATATATATATGCGTATTTTATATATAGCAAAAAACCGGTTCTTTTCAGAACCAACAAAATGAGTATGTACAAATAATAAAGGGAAAATACATCGTGCATGAATGCCCGTTGTTTCGATTCGTTATACCAAACGATGCGTAAACCAATGGCGAAACATTTAAGCTTGGAGTATTTTTTTTTTTTTTCATTCCAAATAATAATCACGTCAGTCTTTTACCTTAATACATGTTTTTTCTCGCTCGAAATAACTATTGCGCCAGTGTTTCTCTCGTTAGTAATACTTATAATAAAGGGTAGAAGTAAATTTCACCATTTTCTCTAATATGGCGAAGGCGAACGTTTGTACCCTAAGGTCGGTCCAAGCCTCCTTAAAAGAAAATGTAGGTAGGGGGATTGCATTCAGCAATAGAGGGGTCTCAATGTGATCGAAAAATATGGCGGTCGAACACATAATGGAGGTAGCGACGGTTTTTTTTTTTTTTTTTTTTTTTTTTTTTTTTTTTTTTTTTTTTTTTTTTTTTTTTTTTTTTTTTTTTTTTTTTTTTTTTTTTAACTTTTGGGTATTATAGAGGGTCGCGACACTGAAAATGATTGAGAAACGATGACCTCTTTAAGTCATGTTAGATTTATTATTTGCTCGGAGTCGGTTACAGATCTATATATATATATATATATTTTTTTTTTTTTTACGTTCATTTGTGGCTCTGAAAAGAGCCGTTTTTGTTTCTTTCATTCGAAATAATTTTCACGTATTTACTTGGAACTGGTGTATTTGGTGACGGCTTTGGTACCTTCACTAACGGCGTGTTTGGCTAATTCTCCAGGTAAAAGTAATCTGACCGCCGTTTGAATTTCTCTACTTGTTATTGTCGATCTCTTGTTATAGTGGGCCAAACGCGAAGCTTCGGCGGCAATCCTTTCGAAAATGTCATTAACGAAAGAATTCATGATCGACATGGCCTTGCTGGAAATTCCCGTATCCGGATGTACTTGTTTCAACACTTTGTAAATGTAAATGGCGTAACTCTCCTTCCTCCTACGCTTCTTCTTTTTATCAGTTTTTGAGATGTTTTTTTTGTGCCTTTCCGGCTTTCTTGGCCGCTTTACCGCTGGTTTTTGGTGGCATTATTGACAAACTCGTCGAATTAACGTACGTATACTACAAGCTCGTAAGGTGAACTGGTTTCAGCACTGTCCTAGGGCACCGTATTTGTGACAGAGCGTACGAATAAGTTACGCTCCGCCCATTGAACAGAGATTCGTGTTCGTGCGTTTCTATTGGTCTCCTGATATATAATATCATGAAGCGAACCTTGACCAAAGATTCGACGCGAAGAGGCATCGAGTTCAGTCCGAGTCATCGAAGAGACAACATCTCTAAGATAACCGATCTGTATTTTCTACCTGTCGTTTGTACAGTGTTCGCACGGTCGAACGAAAACTACCTGCCTACCGAGACATCGCCGCAGAGTCTAGCCAGTCCGACGCCGCCGGCACCGATGTGGGGACCCGTTTCCACAGTCAGGTAGCCGACAAGCCAAAGACTGCCGACAACAGCTGCCATGTCGTCACAGCCAGACGCCACCATGGCGAGACAACCCGACGCCGCCGAACCCTCCGATGTAAACGTAAAAGTTACGTTTACCGTCGAAGAGCACAACCAGCTGATGAAAGAATTCTCGGAACAAAAAGCCATGATCATGCACCTGAAGGAAGAAAACGCCAAACTGAATGCAATAATAATGGAAACAAGGAAACAAAACCAGCCCGCCGAGGACACCAGCCGCAGCCGGTCCACCTCAAGCCAAGCCCCGCAAACGGAAAGCCGCAGCCGCAGCAATTCAGCAGCCTCGTCCGCAGCGATGGATTGCACGCTCTCGCCCTTAGACAAAAGTGCCGACGACATTGGTTTCACCACTGTCAGGCACAGTTCCTCGAAGAAGAGGAAAACAAGCCAACCATCGCCGGCCAACAATCCACCGACGAAAAAACCTTCAGCAGCAGGTGCCAGTGGAAACACCTACGCTCCATCCCCGTCCGATACCGACGCGCCGCGTACTAGTGCCGCATCCGCGTCTAAAAACGATTCCGACCCCGCGCCGTCAACCAGTGCCGCGAGTGAAGTGTCAGTGAGTAATTCCGCGCCCGCGAAGAGAAACAATCCCGGCCCCGAGCAATTCGCTCGTCCAGCCGTGCCTCCCGCGTCCGTATCCGCCGACCAGCCAAACGGCGGAAAAAGATTTAAGTCAAGACCAATCGTCCTGCGGAGCAAGGGCGATTACTCTGAAGCTGCCAGTCTATTGGAAAGAGACGGTGTGCAGTACCACATCACAAACAAACCAGAGGGGGTTGCATTCCACCCCAAAGCAGAGTCGGATTATAGGAAAATATCCAAACTATTCGACACAAAAAATTACCCGTACCACACCTTCTGCGCGCCAGAAGAAAGAGGCCTCCGAGTGTTACTCCGCGGCATAGTTGAAACCATCGGAAACGACGAAATCCGCGCCGAGCTGGCGAAACTAAATTTCACCCCCATCCACGTCGAAAGATGGACAAGACCAGCCAAGGACAGGAGAAAGAAACCTATCCCCATAGCAATCGTACAGGTTGTCGTGCCCAGAGAGCAGCACGAAATCTTCAATATTACAAGATTCATGAGGCAATCAATCAGGGTTGAAGCCCAGAAATCCAATGGAAAACCCGTGCAGTGCTTTAACTGCCAACTGTACGGGCACACAGCGAAACAATGCCACGCACCATCCATCTGCGTGAAGTGTGCCGGTCAGCACAACACCAAAGATTGTCAAAAAAGCAAGAAAACTCCAGCCAAATGCAGTAACTGCCAGGGGGCACACACTGCAAACTACTCCGGGTGTCCACGTCGCCCGACCAAAGGCCAACAAGTCACATCAGAGGCCACCCATCAACAACCACCGCCGCCAAAGAAGACCCCCGCAAAGATCCCCCCACCGACTCACGTATGGGGAACACAGAAGATGAACTCGGCTCCCCCGGCAGTCGACCTCAACTCATTCCAACAAATGTTCAAGCAGCTGCTTGAACAACAACACAAGCAGATGAGTGACTTGATGACTCATTTCCTCCATGCACTGCAACCCAGCAATGGCCACTAGACCCAGGACGCTGAAGATAATCTCATGGAACGCTAGTTCAGTGCGCGACAAGAAGGAGGATCTTGCCGACACACTGACGTCCTACAACATCGACGTCGCCCTCCTTCAGGAGACGTTCCTAAAAGCCTCCTCTAGATTCAGCATCCCCAACTACACCATCTATCGGAACGATAGAAAAACCGGCCCAGGCGGCGGCACTGCGATCCTGATAAAGAGCAGCATCCGCCACCATGAATTGCTCCCTCCGGCCATGGTCAGTCTGGAAATCACCCAAATCGCCATTGAGCTCGAAGACCAAAGCAACCTGATTCTCGCTTCAGTCTACCAGCGAAATCAGGACACCATCGCTCCAGACGACTACGAAAAGTTGGCGCAGGGAACCTCCGCCAAAATCATCGGCGGAGACTTCAATGCACACCACGAAGATTGGGGCTGCCAGTCCACAAACACTCGTGGACGCGAACTCAAAAACATCTGCGACACCTGGGGATTCAACATCGCTTATCCAGACGAACCAACACACTACGCCGCCGGAGTTCCTCAGCACACCGGATCCGTCATCGACTTCTTTCTGGTGAAAGACTCCAGAAGAGCCACAGCTACGAGAGTTATCCACGAGCTGGACTCCGACCACCTGCCAGTCCTGCTCGAGATGGGTGACAACCACCTGCTGGACGCCCCCTTCAGGCCCCCAATTAAAATCACGGATTGGGCAAAATATAATAATCTTCTTCATCTTACAGATCCCATACCGACGATCAACGACCCCAGGCAACTCGAGCTTGCAGTCAGCAAGCTGTCCAAGGACATTCAGCAGGCCTACAACAGCGCTTCGGAGCCACGGCCAGCCAACCAGTCCAGGCTAACCACAGACCTCCCGCTGGATCTGAAAAACCTTCTCCGAGCGAGAAATCGCCTGTTGAGAAGGGCCAGATCCACCCTCGATCCCGAGGATAAAAGGCGGGCAAACCAGGCGACCAGAGAAGCCAGGCAAGCGATGAAGTCTTTCAGAGAAGTAAAGTGGGGTAACCTGCTCTCCTCTCTGGACTCATCGAACTCCAGGCAGATCTGGCGTCTGGCGAGGTCTTTGGCGGGAAAATCCAGGAGGATTATTCCACCGCTAAAATCGGATGCAGATGGCGCTGTCGCCGTCTCCGATGTGGACAAAGCCGAACTTCTGGCTGAGTCCTTCAAGCTTCAGATGACCTGTCAACGTCATCCCGAAGCAGATCCAAATTTCGATGCGGAGGTCAGCAGGGTTTCGGCCCAGCTACCTATCTTCCCGCAAATCTCCTTCCTGCAAAATCATCTCGCTTCCCCCCGTTCAATCACAGCAATAATCAAAAGCTTCGCCCCCAGAAAAACCCCCGGCTTTGACGGTATCACGGCCAGGCAACTTCAGAAACTTCCGAGCAAGCAGATCGCGGAGATCACAAACATCGTGAACTCCATTCTGCGCCTCCAACATTATCCAAGCTCATGGAAGCACGCCATTCTTGCCGTGATACCCAAAAAATGCAACAGTCCGAGCCCGGCCGACTACAGGCCGATCAGTCTTCTCAGCGCTCTCTCCAAAATCGCTGAAAAAACCATCCTCGAAGCCCTCAACAGCTTCACCGACTCCAAAAAGATCATTCCAGATGAACAATTCGGGTTCAGGAAAGGTCTTTCATCCATTCACCAAGCGGCCAGGTTGGCCAGCAAAGTCCATTCAGCTCTCGAGAAAAAATGGCATCTCGGAGCAGTTCTTCTCGACCTGTCCAAAGCCTTCGACAAAGTCTGGCATGATGGTCTCATCTACAAAACCATCTCTCTCGGATTTCCCCGAGATCTGACCTTGTTAATCCGTTCATTCCTGGAAGACAGAACCTTCCAAGTTCGAATAAACTCTTCCGTCTCCACGAGAAAACAAATAAAAGCGGGCGTCCCGCAAGGTTCCCCCCTGGCACCGGCCTTGTTCAATATCTACTTGGCCGGTATTCCACGCTCACAAGATGTGAAATCCGCATTCTTCGCGGACGACACAGCTTACTTTGTAGCGTCTCCTCAGACTTCTGTGATTCACAACAAACTCCAGAAGCAACTTAATGCAGCTATCCACTGGCTCAAATTCTGGCGCCTGCAAGTCAATCCGAAAAAGACTCAGGCGATCATCTTCACTAATAAACGCTTCATCAGAGAATACAGGCTACTGGTGGACAAAGTTCCGATTCCATGGTTGCAAAAAGCAACCTACTTAGGTCTTCATTTCGACCGACATCTCTCTTGGTCCAGTCAAATCCAGCAAGCCATCTGCAAGGGTTGCGGCATCATCAAAATGCTGTACCCGCTCTCATGCAGAACGAGCAACCTCGCTCCAAAAATCAAAGTCATGATCTACAAAATCCTTGTCAGATCAGTAGTTCTGTACGGCTTCCACACGTACTACCGGTTTCTTGGTCCAACTCTGATCAAGAAACTTCAAATTTTCCAAAATAAATCCTTGCGTGTGGCCCTAGACGCACCTTGGTACGTTAGAAATAACCAAATCCATCGGGAGGCCTGCGTGCCACCGATCTCTCAATTCCATCAAACCACACTCGCCAAGCTGAAGCTCACAGCCTCGCGAGGTAGCAATCCACTGCTACGCGAATTATCGGACCTCCTGCCCTAGCCACAGGGCAATACTCCGATATCATCGTCCCCAATCTCCGGCATCAAGACCCGGTTAACGAAGTTTTCTCGTTTTCCGACTTGTGTAAGTCTCAGCCTCCGCTACCGCCGTCGCACAATCTAGCGTTTCTGTCTGTGCCGGCCCGGCGACTGCACCTATGCGCAGCGTCGGCCCGGCAACGGCAGAAATTAGCACCGCAACGCCGATGACTTCATCGGTTTTCCAAATTAACCTCCTGAAGTTCGCCTGGACTTCATTGAAAAACCACTTCATGAACAGTCGGACCTCCGTCCTTCGGGACCAAACATTCCGACATTTCCTGGGTCAACTAGAGACCCTCAAAATAATTAGAAACCCATTCTGGGTCAATCTCATGCTATATAAGTAAGGGCCGAAAAGGCTAACTTAAAAACCAGGCTAATAAAATAGAAATAGAACCTTGACCAAAAAAATACAGTATCTCATCTGACTGTGCGACGGCAATCCCGTCGTGCGAATCTGATCTATTACAGTTAAAGAATAAATAAAATTAATAAATATGTCCGGACGCGGAAAAGGAGGCAAAGTTAAAGGAAAGGCCAAGTCGCGTTCGAATCGTGCCGGATTGCAGTTTCCGGTCGGCCGTATTCACAGATTGTTGAGGAAAGGAAATTACGCGGAACGCGTAGGTGCAGGAGCACCGGTATATTT
>JARFXV010002745.1:0-20000 GCA_031761425.1 Cosmopolites sordidus | reverse complement strand
AGACGACACGAGGGTCCGTAAATATGCGCGGCCGAAACCGTATTTACGGGCTCCACCCCGAGCCTTAGATCGACGCCCAACGGATCGCGACGTCCTACCAGGAGAAAAGTGCACGCGTTCGTCGCCGGATCGACGAACGACGAAAGGTGCGAGAGACACGTCCGAAAACGTCTCTCCCGTCACGCGATCGTCGGCCGCCGACGACGAGCCGCGAATGAATTTCTCCCTTCGACCTTTCGGGTTTCTCAGGTTTACCCCTAAACGGTTTCACGTACTCTTGAACTCTCTCTTCAAAGTGCTTTTCAACTTTCCCTCACGGTACTTGTTCGCTATCGGTCTCGTGGTCATATTTAGCCTTAGATGGAGTTTACCACCCACTTAGGGCTGCACTCTCAAGCAACCCGACTCTAAGGAGAGATCCTCCCGCCGTCAGCGATGGTCACTACGGGCCTGGCACCCTCTGTGGGCTGTGGCCCCGTTCAAGAAGGACTTGGACGCATCGCGTAACTTCGAGATGATGGACCCTCCCGAACACCACATTTCCCGGCACCCGGTGTCGGCCGCGGGATTCGGTGCTGGGCTCTTCCCTGTTCGCTCGCAGCTACTAGGGGAATCCTGGTTAGTTTCTTTTCCTCCGCTTAGTAATATGCTTAAATTCGGCGGGTAGTCTCACCTGCTCTGAGGTCGATAGATATATATATATATATATAAATATAATAATGGTAAATAAAGCTGCGCCCGCCGCGTGTATATAAGTAGTAGCCTCGACATCGTATAACAAACGATCAGACGTCGCATATCCTTTAATTAAAGAATATATATTATCGGACACGACGACCGAAAACGATGCGATGCGACACGCACGGCACACTTTCGCTTAATTCGCATGAAAACGGCGAATTAAGATCGTCCTTACGATTTAAGACGTCGCGCGCACCTGCCACGCGTTCGCGAAGGCGAATCGACGGCAACAGGCGCTCGCGTCACGACGTCCAACACGCTCCGTCGTCATTATCCGAATCAACGCGACAGACAGATGGTACATCGTCGTCGTCGTCGTCGTCATTTTCGGACAAAACCGAGCAGTCTTTAAATAAGGTACGACCCTCAGCCAGGAGTGGTCCGGGAATGGAATCCCAGGACCGCAATGTGCGTTCGAAGTGTCGATGTTCATGTGTCCTGCAGTTCACAAGTTGACGCGCAATTAGCTGCGTTCTTCATCGACCCACGAGCCAAGTGATCCACCGTTTAGGGTAATCTTTTTTATCGATTCATTTAACGAGAAGGAAACTATCGCCACGACGATGACGACGACCAAGGCGAACCTCGTCATCGCGGCGTGGCAGTAATGGTCCGACTCGTTTGTGATGCGAGAAATAAAATACTTCTCCGTATCGGTGACGTTCATTTTAAGAAATGTAAATGGCAAGATTCCGAAATTTTTAAACGAAACGTTGAAATATTATCCACCGTCGACATCGTTGTCGTCGTCGTCGTCGACAAACGAACGGTGTTTTATATTACGTTTCTCTCGTCACGGTAACGGTCGTCGTCGTCGTCGTCGTCAGTCGACAGCGTCGACGACAAAAACCGCAACGAATGTTTAAAAATCATAACGGAATCGATTATGATGAAGATATGGTTAATGGTCCATATCATACACATCACACAGAAACGACCACGACAACCACAACGACGTTACAGACAGATCACGTGTGCGTGCGTGTGCGTTAAATGTGAAAACTTAAAGATCGTACGGGCGCATATCGTTTAAATACCGTCGGGAAGGAAAATCCACGAGGATTTTTTATCCCTTAGATTTTTCGTACTCTGGCTGACTCGCTCACTCACTCACTCACTCACTCACTTTCCAGATAGATAGTGAGTGGGCGAGTGAGCGAGCGAGCTAGCTAGCTAGCTAGCGTAGAAACATAAATCTAGGTACCCGATACAAATTCTTTTTTCCGTTTTCGTCTTGCACGCACCAACGAGCGATACGAGCTGCTGTCGTTCGTCGAGGATCGTCAAAGTTGTCGTTCCCTTGTGTCTCTTAATAAAATAAAAGATAGTTCGAATTATTCGAGAGAATAATTACAGACGTGTTCTTAATCGCGCGTCAGATGACGGCAATCGATCACTGTAATGATCCTTCCGCAGGTTCACCTACGGAAACCTTGTTACGACTTTTACTTCCTCTAAATGATCAAGTTTGGTCATCTTTTCTTACACATCGACGACACCGAAGCGCCATCGCGTGTCGATCCGAAGACCTCACTAAATCATTCAATCGGTAGTAGCGACGGGCGGTGTGTACAAAGGGCAGGGACGTAATCAACGCGAGCTTATGACTCGCGCTTACTGGGAATTCCTCGTTCATGGGGAACAATTGCAAGCCCCAATCCCTAGCACGAAGGAGGTTCAGCGGGTTACCCGGGCCGCTCGGCCAGGGAAGACACGCTGATTCCTTCAGTGTAGCGCGCGTGCGGCCCAGAACATCTAAGGGCATCACAGACCTGTTATTGCTCAATCTCGTGCGGCTAGAAGCCGCCTGTCCCTCTAAGAAGAAATGTTTGTACGCCGACAGTAAAAACCGCGCGCGAACGGCGGAGCCCGTGAGGACCCCGCACGTACGGCGGGCCTTTGCGATGTCAAAAAGCGCCTAGTTAGCAGGCTAGAGTCTCGTTCGTTATCGGAATTAACCAGACAAATCGCTCCACCAACTAAGAACGGCCATGCACCACCACCCACCGAATCAAGAAAGAGCTCTCAATCTGTCAATCCTTCCGGTGTCCGGGCCTGGTGAGGTTTCCCGTGTTGAGTCAAATTAAGCCGCAGGCTCCACTCCTGGTGGTGCCCTTCCGTCAATTCCTTTAAGTTTCAGCTTTGCAACCATACTTCCCCCGGAACCCAAAAGCTTTGGTTTCCCGGAAGCTGCCCGTCGAGTCATCGGAGGAACGTCGACGGATCGCTAGCTGGCATCGTTTAAGGTTAGAACTAGGGCGGTATCTGATCGCCTTCGAACCTCTAACTTTCGTTCTTGATCAATGAAAGCGTTTTTGGCAAATGCTTTCGCTTCCGTTCGTCTTGCGACGATCCAAGAATTTCACCTCTAACGTCGCAATACGAATGCCCCCATCCGTTCCTATTAATCATTACCTCGGGGTTCCGAAAACCAACAAAATAGAACCGAGGTCCTATTCCATTATTCCATGCATACAGTATTCAGGCGAAATTTTAGCCTGCTTTAAGCACTCTAATTTGTTCAAAGTAAACGTGCCGGCCCACCTCGACACTCAGTGAAGAGCACCGCGGCAGGATTGATTTGGGCCGCCGTTAAACCGCCAACGAACGCACGCCGCGAGGCGCACGCCCGAACAGACGGCAACCGACTAAGCCCACCGGCAGGACGTCTCGCGAAACGCCAGTTAACACCGCGGACGATGAACCGGCGGCGCGAGACACAAATTCGACTACGAGCTTTTTAACCGCAACAACTTTAATATACGCTATTGGAGCTGGAATTACCGCGGCTGCTGGCACCAGACTGGCCCTCCAATTGATCCTCGTTAAAGGGTTTAGAGTGTACTCATTCCGATTACGGGGCCTCGGATGAGTCCCGTATCGTTATTTTTCGTCACTACCTCCCCGTGCCGGGAGTGGGTAATTTGCGCGCCTGCTGCCTTCCTTGGATGTGGTAGCCGTTTCTCAGGCTCCCTCTCCGGAATCGAACCCTGATTCCCCGTTACCCGTTACGACCATGGTAGGCGCAGAACCTACCATCGACAGTTGATAAGGCAGACATTTGAAAGATGCGTCGCCGGTGCGAGACCGTGCGATCAGCGTAAAGTTATTCAGAGTCACCAAGTTGTACGATGACGAGCGCGAACCCGCCACCGATTGGTTTTGATCTAATAAAAGCACTCCTTCCATCTCTGGTCGGAGCTCTGTTTGCATGTATTAGCTCTAGAATTACCACAGTTATCCAAGTAATTGTGGGTACGATCTAAGGAACCATAACTGATTTAATGAGCCTTTCGCGGTTTCACCTTAATTCGGCTTGTACTGAGACATGCATGGCTTAATCTTTGAGACAAGCATATGACTACTGGCAGGATCAACCAGGGAACTGTGCGCGCGAGCTGCAATTGCTGCTGCTGCTGCTGCTGTTGTCCGCACGTCGAGTGTCGTTCGTTTCGCCGTCGCTCGCTCGTTCGTTTACCACCCTCCTCCTCCAGGCAGGCGGCGGCGCACAACGGTGCGTCGTGGTCTGTATGGATCGGTGGGCGATTGCGTGCGTGCGTGCGTAGGTACGAGAAACGTGACGACTTTCTCGATGACGACGACGAGTGTGCGTCGAGACGACGGAAAAACCGGTCAAGACGCCACGCTCTTGCATTATAATTAGTGTCTTGTGTCGTATCATCGGTTCTTTTTTTTAATTATTATTATTACTATTATTATTTGTCTTAAACAACTACCACCGTTTTTATATATTTATTCGTGTGTGAGATGTAGCCGTCGGAGTGTATTGCTGCTGCGCTATCGATCGTCATTAATTTTATCGTCTGCGTCACCGCGCGTCATGCCGTCACACGATTTATTACATCGGGCGGCGGCGGCGGCGGCAGCAACGACAAAGGTACGTTCGAAGACAACAGCACTACTCCCCGTCGTCGTACTCGTAGAACGAAATAATATCAAAAACGTAGTTTGTATAATAAATCAAAAAAAAAATCGATGCAAACGACCAACCGAGCACAACCGATACGACCATACATAAGATATATCGTCGTTCGGCATCAATAAAACCTCGAAACATTCTCTCCGAACCACTTCGCTAGATTGAAAGCGACAAGGGAAACTCGTACGAGAAGCGTTTCGTGTTAGAAAACTCGCTCGGAAAGCTGAGAGTTACCGCACGTGTACGTTATTGTTACAGACTTTTCGCATGAACGCATTATTATATAAGGAACATGCGAAAATGTCAACACAAAATACAACCGATCGCATATGAATCGTGACACGTAAAAATTTAACGGTCCGCCGAATTCACGATCTCGCTGTGTGTAGTAAAAATCACCACATTAGAGGGACCCGATTGTGTATCCGAACAGACGACTTGACTCGCCGCTCGAACCTCGGATCACCACATGAGGCGGCGGAATCTTAAATCCGGCGTCGATCCGCGAACGACGGCACGACCCTGATTTACAAGCAACACCGACCGATTGGAAAACGTTCGGCAAAAACGATCGATACATCATATATGTGAGATTTTGTAATTATATATATTTGTATGTGTTTGTATATTTATGTGTTTATACATATATATATATAAAAAAAGTGTGTAAATATAATATATGTATATATGTATATATATATATATATATATATATATATATATATATATATATATATATATATATATATATATATATATATATATATATATATATTTATATATATACGTATGTATATACGTATATATATACATATATATATATATATATATATATATATATATATATATATATATTATATATATATATATATATATATATATATACAAATATATATATATATTATATATATATATATATATATATATATATATATATATATATATATATATATATACATATATATATATATATATATATATATATATATATATATATATATATATATACTATATATATATCCAGCCTAAGATACTGGACGGGTCACGGGTGGTGGATAGTGAAAGTTCCATTAGATATTAATGGACAGCTGCGAATATCTCAAAATAAGCAGCCCCGAACCAAGGCAAAAAAAAAAACAAAATCCACTTAGCGTCTGACTTGTATCAAGCGGTTGAATGGGTCAGCGTCTGTTCACCAGTGGTGCGGCTGATATTTAAATTCTGGAACTAACCCCCTCCAGTCTTAACCTCTGAACCGTCATGGTTCAAACCTTTAATTCAAAGTACAAGATGAATCGTTCTAGTAATTACAAAATTACCCCAGGAGGTAGACAATCCTCTGCCAACCGGACTTTCGGATTCTGGGGCGTCCGGGCTAAGTAAATAATCGACTTATGACACTATCCTCAAATGTGCTAACAAAAACTATACATTAATCAATGCACACCTCCCGGTTAACGAAGAAAATAAATCTAATCTTGAAAAAGTAAATAAGTCCTGGGAAATTCTGGAAAAGACTATCTCTAAATTTCCTACCAACCATGTAAAAATCCTATCGGGTGATTTCAACGCCGCCCAACTAGGGAAAGAAAAAAGTACAGGAAGGAAAACTGTCGGCAGTTTTCCAACTCATAAATGGGCCAACCATAATGGTAGAAAATTGGTTGAACTATGTTCGCAGTTTAATCTAAGAAGGATGTCAACACAATTTAAGAAGAAAATAACAAAACAAAAGACATGGATGTGCCCAAACACGTACATGGATGAATTTCAAAATGACCATGTTGCCAATTCGTACCCCAATTATAAAGAGATTTTGAACGTTCGAGTCGATAAAGGAGCAAATATAGACACGGATCACCACCTGACTAGTATCAAACTTAGCTGAAAACCTCGAAAACTTATTCAAAAGAGGCTGCTAATACCAAAGTTTGACCCAACGAAAATAAAACCAGCCCTAACAGAAGAGCTAGATAAACAACCAGCACAGAACTGGCAAGAATTGAAACAAAAAATTATTAAAACAGCCTTAAAGTTGGTCCCCTTTACAAAAACGTAGAAAACATCCGTGGTGGGATGAAGTTTGCGAGCAAGGAGTATTAAGCCGAAGTAAAACATTCAAAGATTGGAACAGTCAAAAGACAGTTATAAACTATAACATCTTTTTGGAAGTAAGAAAAGAAACATCGAAGCTAGTTAGAGAAACTAAAAGAAAATATGAAAACAATCAAGCTTATTGAAATAGAAAAAGATTTCCAAAAAACTAACACCCGAAACTTTTATAAAACATTTAAAACTAAATTAATAGGCTATCAACCGCAAAGTCTTTGCTTCCAAAATGAAAACGGACAATCAGCTCTAAATAACCAAGACAATTGCAAAGAACTAGCGAAATATTTAGAACAAATAGTAAACTGTCCTGAGCCCTTAAACAAATTAGCAACACTAAACCCTAAACAAACAAACCCAGATTCATTACCACCGAAAGAAGATGAAATAATTAGGCAAATCGAGCGGCTTAAAAATGACAAAGCTTCTGGAGAAGATGGAATCACTGCTGAACTTTTGAAATCCGCTGGTCCCCAGGTACACAATCAAGGAAATAACCAAAATTCTACGAGAAGTTAGGCGAACCGAACGGATTCCGGAAGATTGGAAAGAAGCTCTAATCTATCTACTACATAGGAAAGGACATAGAACGGATGTAAACAACTATAGAGGGATATTTCTTCTCCCAGTTTGTTACAAGATTCTATCTCAATGTCTACTAGACAGAGCACAGGGACAGTTAGAACCTAACATTGGTGAATATCAACCAGGTTTTCGACCGGGGGGCAGATCCAGCCCTGAACAGATCCTGAATCTAAAGTTGATTCTAAGACATCAAGAACTGTACAATAAAAATCTCGTCTGTACATTTGTGGATTTCAAAAAAGCATGAGACTCTATTGACCGCGAATCTTTATTCCGAATCTTCCGAAAGAACAAGGACCAGATCTCTGAAAAAACGCTGGGGATTATTAAAGCAACGTTAACTAACACAAGGTTAAAAGTAAAATTCATGGTTGACATCTCTCAGAGCCCTTCGAAATTAAAACTGGAGTGAGACGAGGGGATGGAGGACTCTCGCCACTCCTATTTAACTGTGTTCTAGAAAAAATAATATAGGAGTGGCGTGAAAAAAAATAAGTTGGCCCTGAATGTTGACCAGCCCATTAAACTGGGGAGAACCAACATCAATACTGATTGTCTGGCATCTGCTGATGATCTAGCAATTTTAGCTCAAGATATATTAAGGGCACAGATACAGATTGAAATCCTAAAGGAAACAGACTAAGCACGCCATAAGCTAACATGACCTGCAACAGGACTAAGAACGCCATTTCTAAAAACAAAATATGGTAACATCAGACGAGTCTCTCAATTCAAATATTTGGGTGAAATAATCATGGAAAATGGATTGGAAAAAGCGGCCAATAAGGATAGATGTCGAAAAAATGGAAACGGCATTAAGGCTTACACAAAATATTTATAACAAAAAAGTGCCTATCTAAAAACATAAAACTGAGACATTACAACACAATTATTAAGCCAGAATGTCTATATGCTGCAGAAACGCTCATTTTGAATAGAAAGAGGGACATCGAGGACATTGAAAAGAAGGAAAGAAAAATCCTAGGCCCCAAACAAATAAATAGCCACAACATACCGACATCGGGAATACCAAGAGATCAAACAATACTCAGATATACATAGCGATATGTGAGAAAAAGAAGACTTAAATTTTACGGACACATAAAACGGATGAATCCGAGTAGGCTAACTAGACAAATAGTCGAATTTTATGAAACATAGGAGTAGAGTCGACTTCGACTTATCTAGCCAGGCTTTTGGGTTAGCCCTCAAGGCTCTTGCCGTTTCAACTTTACCCTATATGGGCACTAATTTTTTAGGGTCTCTATCTGACCCGGGTATGCCTAGCAAGTGGCATAGATAAGAAAGGATAGTCTATAAGATGATCCTGGCGAACTTCTGAGATTAATATGAAAGAAAAGGAAAATGAAATTTTGCTTTTTCCCCATCAGCAATATGACGGGTTTTTTTGCCATTGGTCCGGTCCGATCGATCGGAGATGATCTCTCAGACCGCCTGGCCACGGCGGTTAGGGACTGTTGTCGAAGCGGTCTTACGCGAGCCGGGAATCGAAAATTCGATTCCTTTCTGCTCGCAGCCCGTAAGGCAAATTGGGGCAATTGGCTAGCTTTACCCGGAAAATCCGGGTAGGTTGTCCGGTATAGATAGGACTAGCGGGTTTTCGCTCAAGCTTGCCTGTAGGCAAAACTTGGCGTAAATTTGGGAATGGAATTTAGAGACCGGGGGTACACCGGTCTCTATAATAATTTGAGTGTTTCGAACGTACCACGGCGCGTTTAGTGCCATACGCAAGGTTTTGTTCTGAAACGTTTGTGAAGTTATTTAGCCGCCGTCGGCGTTAGAAAACGAAAATAAATCGTAAGACCGTATAAATAAAAGGGACTTATCATTGTTACGTAAAATTGGGTTTTAACTATCGGAGATAGTTTACTCGAACGACAAATCAAGAAGTACAAAAGTTTGAGGATTCCGTACCCCTTGCTGATAGGAGTAGAGCTAAAGTAGAAATAATTAGATGGATTGCTGCAATTAAAGAGGACCTAAGATCAGCAAATATTACACAAAGTGAAATTCAGGATAGAGGCTGTTTCAGACACAAGGTGAACGTTTGGAAGGTTGGCCAGAGAGAAAAATGTAGGAAGACCGGAACAACTTGGTCTGACGAAAGGAAAAACGCTCATAGCGAAAGAATGAAATTAGTATGGGTGCGAAGGAAGGTTAACAACAACAAACGCCTCTAATTGTACATCGCGTGGTCCACCAGGGCCCATAAGTAAATAATAATAATAAATATATATATATATATATATATATATATATATATATATATATATATATTATATATAATATATATAGTATATATATATATCAGATAAATTTTGGAACAAAGTATGTTACACCAAGAGTCAATAACCACCTGAGGGTTCCCGCGAAAAAAAAAATAAGGACATTTAAAAAACCAACGACACCTATGGAGGCTGTCTTTTTTCTTCGACGAATTTTGGGAAAACCGGCCAAAACCATAGAGCCCGGCTAGCACATATCATGTACAAGATGGACGACTCTCGGATAGATCGAAAGTTTTTATTTTTCGAGAATAATCATTTACATCCTATACACATACACTCTAAAAAAGCGTCGAGCGTTATCGCTGGAAAAAAAAAATCCCGCTAATTTCAACTCGGGCATTAAGCCACAATAATATTCGGGTTTTCAGTTTGTGTGTGTGTGTGTTTAAAAATATTTTACTTTCATGCATCTAATGCTAATTTCGAACCTAGATGTCTGTGCGGATAGGCGATATGCTTGATATTTTTTTTTTTATATTTAAAATTCGTGGCTCTGAAAAGAGCCATTTTCTTTTTATTATCGTTCGAAATATTAATCTCGCCAGTTCTTGCTTCTGATCTTTGATACGTTTATCTATTTTTACTTGGAACTGGTGTATTTGGTCACGGCTTTGGTCCCCTCGCTAACGGCGTGTTTGGCTAATTCACCCGGTAAAAGTAATCTGACCGCCGTTTGAATTTCTCTACTGGTTATGGTCGATCTTTTGTTGTAATGAGCCAAACGCGATGCTTCGGCCGCTATCCTCTCGAAAATGTCATTAACGAAAGAATTCATGATCGACATGGCCTTGCTGGAAATTCCCGTATCCGGATGTACCTGTTTCAGCACTTTGTAAATATAAATGGCGTAACTTTCCTTCCTCCTGCGCTTCTTTTTTTTATCACCTTTCGAGATGTTTTTTTGTGCCTTTCCCGCTTTTTTGGCCGCTTTCCCGCTAGTTTTTGGTGGCATTATGGACAAAGAGGACGATTTTTTTTTAAATGTACATACGGTACAATAAAAATCCGTATCATAAATTGACCCTTGAGCCGATAAAAGTTCACTTCTTTTTTGTACTGGAGCGTACGGGTACGATATGCTCCGCCCATTTAACCGTAAGGCGTATTTTTACGATTCCATTGGAGACTGTACCGCCGCATATATATAAAAAGGAAGGAAAGAAGGGGGGGACATCCCGACAGAAAATAGTCTCTCATCTGACTCTACGACGACGGTCGTGCCGTGCGATCTGATCAATTGTAAGCAAAGAACAAAAAAAAAATCAGCATGTCTGGACGCGGAAAAGGAGGCAAAGTTAAAGGAAAGGCCAAGTCGCGTTCGAATCGTGCCGGATTGCAGTTTCCGGTCGGCCGTATTCACAGATTGTTGAGGAAAGGAAATTACGCGGAACGCGTAGGTGCAGGAGCACCGGTATATTTGGCCGCGGTAATGGAGTATCTTGCCGCCGAAGTATTGGAATTGGCCGGAAACGCCGCCAGAGATAACAAAAAGACGAGAATTATCCCACGACATTTGCAGCTCGCCATTAGAAATGACGAAGAATTGAACAAACTATTGTCCGGCGTGACCATCGCACAAGGTGGTGTTTTACCTAACATTCAGGCCGTGCTATTGCCAAAAAAGACCGACAGTAAAACGAAGTAAAATCGAAACAACTTCTCTATCCCTACTTGAAGATGATGATGATGATGATGGTCTTCGCCTGATTCGAAATATCGGTCCTTATCAGGACCAACAAAATATCTATGAAAAGAAAAAACAATATTGATCCGTAAACAAAAATTAAAGTTACAAACGAACAACGGACGTCAGATATATATTATTCGCCGGTTCTAGTCTCGATGGATTTTTTTATTTGTATTTTTTTTTAATTTTTTTTTATTTTTTTTTAAATATATAATTGTACAAAATCAGTTATTATTAGTAATATCGAATTACTACTCGGATATATTTCGGCGTCTTGTCTAAATGGATGTTTTTTTCTATATTTCTTTTAATTTCAAGTAACAATAAATGTTGTGGTTCTGAAAAGAACCGTTTTTTTTTTTTTGGAAAATGTTACGCTTTCGTAAACATATTTTCCTACATCATCATTCCAAGATGGGTTTTGGTGGTGGTGGTCGTCGATAATCTGTATTGGGAACATTCGATTTATTCATACCTCTTGAAAGATTAAGATGTAACGACGAAAATCGGGGTCTTCGTTTATTTCTTCTTTTTTGGGGAAGCTGCTTTCTTCGCTTTGCCCCCGCCGGCAGCGGCGGCGGCAGCTGGAGATCTAGCGCTTTTCGGTTTAGGAGCCTTGGGTTTCTTGGTAGGGCCGGCTTTGTTTGATTTCTTCGCTTTCGACGGAGATTTCGCCTTCGATGGCACCGTAGCGGCGGCGGCGGCAACTGTTACCGCCGAAGATCCCGAACTAGCCGATTTTCCCGTTTTCTTTTCGACGGCTTTCTTTACCGAAGCCTTCTTCTCGGCTACGACGACCGCAGCTTTCTTCGATTTTCCTGCTGCCTTTTTGGTTGTCTTTTTTTCAGTCGTCGCTGCTGCTGCTGCTGCTGCTGCTGCCACCGCCGCTGTCGTTCTTTTCGTCGGACTCTTTTTGCTACCTCCTTTGGCCGCCGCCGCCGCCGCCGCCGCTCCCACTGAAATATTTCTTTTCTTTTGTCCAGAGGATGAAGAAGCAGCACTCGTCGCCGATTGTTTCGCTTGAACCGACGAACTAGACGATGCCGCTGCCAGCTTAAAAGAACCGGACGCACCTTTTCCTTTGGTCTGAACCAGGGTACCGGATGCAACTGCCGATTTTAAATATTTCTTGATGAAAGGCGATACTTTCTCGGCATCGACCTTGTAGTTGGCGGCAATATACTTCTTGATCGCTCTCAATGACGAACCGCCCCTTTCTTTCAATCCCTTAATTGCGTTTGTTACCATTTCGGCCGTCGGTGGATGCGTAGCTTTGGCTTTGGGATTTTTTCTTTTAACGGTTTTTTCCTTTTTTGATGAAGCCGATGCCGCCGCCGCCGCCGCCGACGACGGTGCGGGCGGTACAGACGAGGGCCCGGAACCGCCTCCGCTTGTGCCCGACAGATTAGATGGAGATGTAGCCTGACCGGCGATTTCCGCGTCTGCCATTTTGCCGCGCGCTCGCGCGTGTTATCGTCAAATGTTAATGTAACGAAGAACTCACTACTATCGCGTTTCGCTAAAGAACAGAATCGTATTGCTGCTCGTCCTTCGTCGTCTGTTGCGTCTTACTAAATATGCCCACTCGCTCCACCAAAAAGTTGCATAGTAAGTAAAACGGGCGAACGGCGGACTGAGCGTCTGACTGTCGACACTGCTCCTGATTCCGGCTTCGCCGGGACCTTTAACGAGCTCGGAACAAAGTTTTTATTTTGTATTTTTCATTAGTAAATGCCATTCACCGGATTGCAATATTTAACTTGATTCGTTGTCAATACCTTGAAGCTACCGGAGGCATTTGGTTCATGTCGATCCTTCGACAAGGTTCAATTTAAAAAAATCACAACTAACCGACGATCTCGACGTTTCAAGAAAAACATTCTAATTAGTTCGATTATTTCAGTTAAGTAAACCAGATATTACAGATTGTCCAGGCGATACAAATACCTCAGATATATCCCGATCGGTGGAGTATTCGGATTTCGAGATATATAAACGACTTTGCCGAAAAAATGTTTTTCCCGATGACCTGTCACCGTTCTATTCTCCCTTTGAAAGGTAAACGAGTCTCGTTCTTATACACCGCCTAGTTAACTATCGTACCGCTAAAATAAAAAATAGAGCACGTAAATTATGGAACGAACAAATGGCATGTCTGTAATCGGAACGGTTGGGAAAAATTAACGGGAATATCCTCCCTCATCTCGAGGGCGATTGTCTTTTTTTTTTAAGTATTTCTTTAAACATGGCGACGGCGTTTCTACCTACCTAAATAACCACCGCAAGAATTATATGATTTGATCATTTCGAATAAATGATTTAATACTAAAAAGAGACTTACGCTATTATCATCCACGTTAGCACTGCGTTGGTTTCTTTTAAGGCTTTCCCGAAATTTAACGAAGGGAATTCATAGCACCTCTTTTATCTACAATGTGTCCGTCGTCGGTCTGTCTCCCTCTTTCTGCCTAATTTAATATTTAAGAAAGTTTTATAGATAGTCGTCGTGGTGTAATTAACGATGGAAATTCCACCTACTGTGTCGACAATTAGTCACTTTTTTAAGTATGTTTTTTTGCCGCCGCCGCCGCCGCCGCAGTTCTGAAAAGAGCCGTTTATTTATTGTGTCTTGAGTTCCTTTATTTTTTTTTTTTTTGTAAAACATCAGGTAATTTAACCGCCGAAGCAGTACGCCCTTGACGTTTCAAGGCATACACAACGTCGTCCGTGGCGATGACGGTTATTCAATTGGCGTGTTCTGTTTAAGTTACGGCATCTCTGATACCGTATTCTCATTAACGTTAGCTGTACGCTCGTTTCATTTAAGGCATTTCCGAAAATTAACGATGAGAATTCATCCACAATGTGTCCAATGTATTTTATATAGACATTCACTATAACATTAACGATGAAAATTCCATCCGCTTTATCGAGACAATATTTTTTATCCTTTATTTGGGTTTTTCGCCACTATCTAAAACTCAAAAAATATCAAAAATATCTGTTCTTATTTAATATATGAACACGCCACAATCATTTCGACATTACTTATCGAGACAATGTCTCCTTTTCTATGTGAGTGTGGATTTTGAAAAGAACCTTTCTTTATGCCCGGAGTTCTTTTTTTTATAATATCGCAAATCGTCAGTAAATCTAACCGCCAAAATAGTGTAGAGAGTACGCCCCTGACATACATTCAAGGCATACACAACCATGGCGATGACGGTTTTTCTCTTGACGTGTTAGGAATTCAGTTACTGCATCTCTGATACCTTATTCTCATCCACGTTACTTCAATTTGTTTTGCGCTCGTTAAATTGAATGCTTCCCCGAAAATTAGGGATGGAAATTCATCCCCACCTGCTTTATCCACAATGTGTCCGTCTCCCCCCTTTTTCTATCTTATTTTATATGTGAGAAAATTTTCTAGATAATCGTATAAATAATGATGAAAATTTCACCTATGTTGTCGACAATGTATCCCTTTTTTTATGTAAGTATTTTTTTTTTGTGGTTCTGAAAAGAACCGGTTTTTTGTGTCTGTCTAGAATTCGTTTTTTTGTTTGTTTTCTTTTAATATTGCAAAACATCGGGTAATTTAACCGCCAAAACCGTAGAGAGTACGCCCTTGACGTTTCAAGGCATACACGACGTCCATAGCGGTGACAGTTTTCCTCTTGGCGTGTTCCGTATAAGTTACGGCATCTCTGATTACGTTTTCGAGGAATACTTTCAAGACACCTCTGGTTTCTTCGTAAATCAAACCGGATATGCGCTTGACGCCACCACGTCGGGCCAATCTTCGAATTGCAGGTTTGGTGATGCCTTGAATATTATCACGAAGCACTTTACGATGCCTTTTAGCGCCTCCTTTTCCCAACCCCTTTCCGCCTTTGCCTCTTCCGGTCATTTTTTTTTTTTTTAATTTTATATAATTATTTTAAATTCAAATCGACGATCGATTGGTCAATTCTTATAAATGAAACGTCCTCGTTTTGGATTGACGGAACACGACTGTCGGCATACATGACACATATGCTACTTTTGTCAGATTTCGGGAACGTCCCGCCCATTGCTCTCGACCCGACCAATAGCTAGTTGCCGGACCACTAGCGAGTCGCCTGAGAGAATAAAACACCAATTTTGGTATGCGTCGATCATCATTCTGTAATTGTCGTTCGATAAGTGCTCATCGTTGTCGACTCCTATCCGTAATTTAACCTTAGTGTTCTTGTACCTTTGACTGTACTTGTAATATTCGGTAAAGAGAGAGATGGCCCGTACGAAGCAAACCGCACGCAAATCGACCGGTGGCAAAGCTCCTAGGAAACAATTGGCGACCAAGGCGGCAAGAAAGAGTGCCCCCGCAACCGGCGGGGTGAAGAAACCTCACCGTTACAGGCCAGGTACCGTCGCCCTGCGAGAAATCCGTCGTTACCAGAAGAGCACCGAACTGTTGATCAGAAAATTACCCTTTCAACGTTTGGTACGTGAAATCGCACAAGATTTCAAAACGGATTTACGTTTCCAGAGTTCCGCAGTCATGGCTTTACAAGAAGCCAGCGAGGCCTATCTGGTCGGTCTTTTCGAAGATACAAATCTGTGTGCCATTCATGCCAAACGTGTCACCATCATGCCCAAAGACATCCAGCTGGCTAGGCGTATTCGAGGCGAACGTGCCTAAATATAATTAATGTAAATGTATATGTGTGCGTATATATCATAAAAGTATAACAAAAAACCGGTTCTTTTCAGAACCAACAATATGAGTATGTATAAATAAGAAAGGGAAAACAAACATCGTGCAAGAAAACCCGTTGTTTCGACTCGTTATACGAAACGATGCTTAAAGCAAAAGCGAAACATAAGCTTGGAGGTTTTTTTTTTCATTTCATTTTTGATTCGAAATAATTATCAAGTTGCTCTTTTTCTTATTTCAGAATTATACGCTAATTTTACGTTGACATTGTTTTTTTTTTTGTTTTTTTTTTCCTCGCTCGAAACAATTATCACGCCATTTTTTCCCTCGTTAGTGATACTTATAATAGAGAAAATAAGTAAATTTCACCATATTCTATAATATGGTGAAGGCGAGCGTTTGCCCCCTACGGTCCACGCCTCCTTAAAAGAAAATGTAAGGGGGGGTTGCATTCAGGAATAGAGGGGATCTCAATGTGTTCTAAAATAGGGGGATCGCAACGCATAAAGGGTGTAGCAACATATTTTACTTAACTTTTTGGCCAATTAGTGGATCGCGACAACGTATTTATCGCGCCGGTTTTTCTCTCGCTAGTGATACATATACTATTGAAAATAAGTAATTTTCGCCATATTATAGGGTCCAATGCCTCTTCAAGACTAAAATATATAGGGGGTCTCAAAGTGTTCAAAAAATAAGAGGGTCGCAACGTTTTCTTACTTACGACGACGACGATTCTAAAACGATTGGGAACCGAAGACCTAAAGGATAAGTTAGATGTATTATTTGCTCGGAGTCGATTACAGACCGTTTATTTTTCGTTCTTTTTTTTATTATCTTTAACATTTGTGGCTCTGAAAAGAGCCGTTTTTTTTTTTTTTCGTCTTCCGTTCGAAATAATTGTGACGCCAGTCTTACTTTTGTTTCATTCACGTATTTACTTTGAACTGGTGTATTTGGTGACGGCTTTGGTACCTTCGCTAACGGCGTGTTTGGCTAATTCCCCAGGCAGAAGTAATCTGACTGCCGTTTGAATTTCTCTACTTGTTATTGTGGACCTTTTGTTGTAGTGAGCCAAACGGGAAGCTTCAGCAGCTATCCTTTCGAAAATGTCATTAACGAAAGAATTCATGATCGACATGGCCTTGCTGGAAATTCCAGTATCCGGATGGACTTGTTTCAACACTTTGTAAATATAAATGGCGTAACTTTCCTTCCTCCTGCGCTTCTTCTTTTTATCGGTTTTCGAGATGTTCTTTTGAGCCTTTCCGGCTTTCTTGGCCGCCTTACCGCTGGTTTTAGGTGGCATTGTTGTTGGACAAACTGAACGATTTTACGTACGTATGGCAGAAGTTCGTATCGTAAACTGATTCTCGAACGGGCAACCTCGTCCGTTTTGTGACGGATCGTACGGGTTCGTTTTAGCTCCGCCCATACAACTAACCGTCTGGTTCGTCCGTTGAGTATATAATGGGGTATGCCGATTAATACAGTATCCATCCATCCCAGTTCAGTCCGAGTCATCGAAGAGACAACATCTCTAAGATAATCGCTCTGCATTTTCTACCTGTCGTTTGTACAGTGTTCGCACGGTCGAACGAAAACCGCCTACCTACCGAGACATCGCCGCAGAGTCTAGACGGTCCGACGCCGCCGGCACCGATGCTGTGGGGACCCGTTTCCACAGTCAGGTAGCCGACAAGCCAAAGACTGCCGACAACAGCTGCCATGTCGACACAGCCAGACGCCACCATGGCGAGACATCCCGTCGCCGAACCCTCCGCGGATAACGTAGAAGCTACGATTACCGCCGAAGAAGCCAAACAACTGAAGAACGAATTAATGGAAAAAATTGACATGATCAAGAGCCTGACCGAAAGAGTCTCCTTTCTGGAAGAATTTATAATGAAGATCCAAAACAAACCCGCTGAGGACACCAGCCGCAGCCGGTCCACCTCAAGCCAAGCCCCGCAAACGGAAAGCCGCAGCCGCAGCAATTCAGCAGCCTCGTCCGCAGCGATGGATTGCTCGCTCTCGCCCTTAGATAAAAGTGCCGACGACATTGGTTTCACCACTGTCAGGCACAGATCCTCGAAGAAGAGGAAAACAAGCCAACCATCGCCGGCCAACAATCCACCGACGAAAAAACCTTCAGCAGCAGGTGCCAGTGGAAACACCTACGCGCCATCCCCCGTCCGATACCGACGCGCCGCGTACTAGTGCCGCATCCGCGTCTAAAAACGATTCCGACCCCGCGCCGTCAACCAGTGCCGCGAGTGAAGTGTCAGTGAATAATTCCGCGCCCGCGAAGAGAAACAATCCCGGCCCCGAGCAATTCGCTCGTCCAGCCGTGCCTCCCGCGTCCGTATCCGCCGACCAGCCAAACGGCGGCAGGAGATTCAAGTCGAGACCAATCGTCCTGCGGAGCAAGACCGTCTATTCTGAAGCCTCCAGTTTACTGGCAAGAGACGGTGTGAAATTTCACACCACAAATAAGCCCGAGGGGGCAGCATTCCACCCCGAGGCAGAAGTCGACTACAGGAAAATAACCAAACTATTCGATGCCAAGAACTACCCTTATCACACCTTCTGCGCGCCAGAAGAAAGAGGCCTCCGAGTTTTACTCCGCGGCCTAGTCGAAACCATCGGAAACGATGAAATCCGCGCCGAGCTGGCGAAACTAAATTTCACCCCCATCCACGTCGAAAGATGGACAAGACCAGCCAAGGACAGGAGAAAGAAACCTATCCCCATAGCAATCGTACAGGTTGTCGTGCCCAGAGAGCAGCACGAAATCTTCAATATTACAAGATTCATGAGGCAATCAATCAGGGTTGAAGCCCAGAAATCCAATGGAAAACCCGTGCAGTGCTTTAACTGCCAACTGTACGGGCACACAGCGAAACAATGCCACGCACCATCCATCTGCGTGAAGTGTGCCGGTCAGCACAACACAAAAGATTGCCAAAAGAGCAAGAAAACTCCAGCAAAATGCAGTAACTGCCAGGGGGCACACACTGCTAACTATTCCGGGTGTCCACGTCGCCCGACCAAAGGCCAAAAAACCACACCAGAGGCCAACCAACAACAACCACCGCCGCCAAAGAAGACCCCCGTAAAGATCCCCCCACCGACTCACGTATGGGGGAACACAGAAGATGAACTCGGCTCCCCCGGCAGTCGACCTCAACTCAATCCAACAAATGTTCAAGCAGCTGCTTGAACAACAACACAAGCAGATGAGTGACATGATGACTCATTTCCTCCATGCACTGCAACCCAGCAATGGCCACTAGACCCAGGACGCTGAAGATAATCTCATGGAACGCTAGTTCAGTGCGCGACAAGAAGGAGGATCTTGCCGACACACTGACGTCCTACAACATCGACGTCGCCCTCCTTCAGGAGACGTTCCTAAAAGCCTCCTCTAGATTCAGCATCCCCAACTACACCATCTATCGGAACGATAGAAAAACCGGCCCAGGCGGCGGCACTGCGATCCTGATAAAGAGCAGCATCCGCCACCATGAATTGCTCCCTCCGGCCATGGTCAGTCTGGAAATCACCCAAATCGCCATTGAGCTCGAAGACCAAAGCAACCTGATTCTCGCTTCAGTCTACCAGCGAAATCAGGACACCATCGCTCCAGCCGACTACGAAAAGTTGGCGCAGGGAACCTCCGCCAAAATCATCGGCGGAGACTTCAATGCACACCACGAAGATTGGGGCTGCCAGTCCACAAACACTCGTGGACGCGAACTCAAAAACATCTGCGACACCTGGGGATTCAACATCGATTATCCAGACGAACCAACACACTACGCCGCCGGAGTTCCTCAGCACACCGGATCCGTCATCGACTTCTTTCTGGTGAAAGACTCCAGAAGAGCCACAGCTACGAGAGTTATCCACGAGCTGGACTCCGACCAC
>JARFXV010002744.1:0-39640 GCA_031761425.1 Cosmopolites sordidus | reverse complement strand
ATATATATATATATATATATATATATATATATATATATATATATATATATATATATATATATATATATATATATTATATATATTATATATATATATATATATATATATATATATATATATATATATATATATATATATATATATATATATATATATATATATACTGTATATGTAAATATCAGAATCAGGTTGGCAGAAAATTGTATTCACAGTTATATAAAGATTAAAGACAGTAATACCCAGAAGAAGAAATGCCAGATATCATAGTGGATGAAGTGACAAATGCTATAGGATCCATAAAAAACGGCAATGCTCTAGGAAAGGACAGTGTAACTATTGAAATGCTAAAAGCTTGTGGTCAGACTTTATATAAAACACTTGCAAAATTATACTCTTTATTCTTCCAATCATGTCACACACTTTCGTTTTTCGCTGATCCATGTGTAGGACTGTCTGTCTCATCTTGTAATGCTAATCATACATCTATCCATTCCCCCTGTGCGACCCGAAGTTTGTGATGCTAATCATACATCTATCCATTCCCCCTGTGCGACCTTCGTATGTCAAAACTGGCAGAACGCACCAATCGAAGAGTTTTTTTTTCAGGCAAAGTGGGAGTTTGTTCTTCAACACTATGTTGAGCCTGCCAAATGACTGGCAGTCACATTTAACACCGTTTAAGCCGTTCTACATCGCGGACGGTATTGCCTTCCACTGAAATCCTTTGCTTTGTTTCCTAAAACTGAAATTCTTCTGTCCTCAGCAAATTTATTGAACATAACCTGACTCTTTTTCAGGATTATTTCTAAGCCAAATGATTCGCCGGCTCTTATATGCGTCTTTGCAGCTCCTCTGGGACTTGTGAAATGAGAACGATATCATCTGCGAAATTACGCAGATTACGGAATACTTCTTCAAGGCAGGCCGAGAAAAGAATATGCGATATTGCGTTACCCTGCGTGTGTACTGAATCCACTTCTGAATACTGCCTCCTCTCTTGGTACAACAGTTTCGTCATTCAGTTTTCTTAATATCCTTTTAAATATTATCTTGGTGAAAACTTTGTACATTGCTGATAGGAGGTCTATTGGACGATAGTTATTTAAATCTTCTTGTGCTCTTTTTTTATGCAAAATAAGTATTTCTTAATTTTTCCATAAATCAGGTACTACTTTTACTGTCCTTTCCTGGAGCCTTACCGTTTTTCATGAATTCTATAGTATTTGTGACTTCCTCCAGTAGGATATCTAGCATTTGTTCTTCCATGGGTAGTTGTCTTTGATTGGTTCTGATCTTCAGATAACTGTGAATACAATTTTCTAACAACCTCTAACATTTCCGTACGCGCTCTGCACACTGAGCCATCCTCACACATTAAGGCATAAATCTCCGTTCTTTTCTTTCTTAGCTTCTGTTAATTCTTAGCCTTGTTAATTCCCCTGTTTTCTTCCAGAGTTTTTTTGTACTAGCTGCATGTTGAACTGAGGTGTCTCGTCTCATTTTCTTATAGTTTTGCAGAGCTTATCGTACTCGACCCTGCCAAAAGGACTCCTTGCATATCTCATTGTCCGTCGTTTCTTTATTAAATCAATGGTCTTACTGGAGATTTTTGACTGTTCGAAACATTTTTCTTCTAGTACTATTAAAGCACATTTCAAGCGCATTGTTGGTGATTTCTTCATACTGGGCTGTTGATTCCATCTCCTCCAGGTTTTGTAACATATTAAAGCTACTCGCCAAAGCAACCTCAAAATTACTGTCCCTCTCCAGCAGTTTCTCAGAATCCACTTTCCCCTTCTTTGACCTTACCATTCGTTCGCGCACTCTTCGACAGTTGCAAAATATTGTTTTATCGTTGGTCATGATGTAATCAATTGTCCTTGCGAGTCCAGATGGACTTTTCTATGTTCATTTTCTGCTGATAGTCTTCTTATACACCAAATTCTTAATATAAAGTTCTTGTCCTCAGCAAAATCAACCAATCTATCACCTATATTGTCCGGCTCATCACTTCCATATGGACCAGTTGCATTTAAGGTAGTTCTTGCTGTTCCTATTCTGGCAGTGATCCTGATGGGTGACTTATCAGGATTTTGTACCTACTTTTCACCTTGTATAGAAGCTGGGCTACATCATCATAAAATTATAGCTTATCGTTGGTGCATAAGCTTAGACGACTTGAAACGAAAATTTTTTATTCAGCTAAATAATATATATATAATATATAATATATAATAATATATAAATAATAAATTTTTGTACCCGCCCCTGTGTGCCTATATGTATCTCTCAGGAACAATTACTAGCCTTTCAGCCGCCATTAATTGAGCTCAAGTTGAACGCAAGGAAAGCAGTTATCAGTGAGAGGCTTTTGTACTTGCATACACCAACGACGATGTAAATGTTGTAAAAGATGCCAGCAATAGTATTATTTTAACCCGGATTTTGCTTTAAATATTTTTACCTATGTTCCATTTATTTTTCTAGAACAACCAGAGGATTTGCATAAAATAATACCGTAAAACTGCCAACAGGTGCTAGTCATAATGACATTTCAACCTAAATTTTACGTGAAATATTTTTATATATTTTACATTTACTTTTCAAGACATACAATATTTTCTTCGTTGCCATTTTAAACAGGACACATTTTCAACGCTGTAACATAATGGAAATGTGAAAATAATATTAGTTAAATAATAATAGAAAACAATCGAAATAAAACGGGTAACAAAATAATGAATTGCATAATAATAATAATAATACTAATTCTACACATGGATGTTGTCGACAAGTGCAGGAAGTGCGGTGGTGTAGGAGAAACAATTGAACACCTTGTTGGAGGGTGTCCAGTCCTTGCCCCTAATGCTTACCTAGGCAGGCATAATCAGCTGGCGAAAATTATACACCAGCAAATCGCTTTAAAGCACTCGCTATTTGATAAGATGCCTCCACCATATTACAAGTACACGCCTTCCCCCGTACTTGAGTCAGCCGATACAATTCTTTACTGGGATAGACCAATTACAACAGATCGGACGGTTGACTATAATAGGCCGGATATTGTTCTAATTAACAAAAAGCAGAGGAGAGCTTTCATAATTGACATTGCGATACCACTCTCTCATAACATCAGAAAAACTGAAATGGAAAAGGTCACGAAGTACGAAAATCTTGCAATTGATCTGAAAAATCAATGGAAACTCCAGAAAGTGGAGGTGTTACCTTTTGTTATATCCGCCGAAGGCCTAGTAAGCAAAACCTTTTCCAAAAATCTGGAAATTCTTGGTGTTTCAAAATCGATTACCACAGTAGGACAACGAGCAGTTCTCTTACAAACTTGCCACATTGTTCGTAAAGTACTAAGCTGAATGGGAGGAGCTGAACTGCTTTCTCATTCTGGCATTGTAAACCCGACCAGCCTAGGCTGAGATGATCGATGAATCATGTTCTGAACACATTAATAAAAAATACTCTACAGAATTGCTCCGAACATCGGAACTTTATGGAGAGGCAGAAGGTTCCCTATGTGCTATCCAAGATCAGGCCGTAAGTACTAAGGCATATAAAAAACATATATTAGGACAAAATATCGATCCAAAATGTCGCTTATGTAAACAAGATATAGAATCAATACAGCATATCAGAGGTGGGTGTCCTGCGCTGGCTCAAACAGACTATATGCAGAGGCATAACACCATTATTAAGGTGATACATCAAGCATTATTGAAAAAATATGGTCTGTTGGACGTGGAGATACCTGTTGGACGTGGAGATAGAACAGGTGTATATAAGTGAAACTGCAAATATTTTGTGGGATACGGCAATGATTACTGATCGGGCGGTGGAGGCTAATCGGCCCGATATTATTATAATCGACACAAAGGCTCGCAAAGGACTTATTATCGATGTGGCGGTACTGTTGGACCACAATTTGACCAAGACCATTGCCGAGAAAAAACGAAAATATCTACCGTTAGCTGTAGAACTAACAGACATGTAGAAACTCAGAGATGTCGACATTATACCAGTAGTAATATCTACAAATGGGCTGATGACAAACGACTGGAAAATCGCCAAAGACGAGCTTGAATTACATGATAGTCATATGGCAGTCATGCAGAAGGCTGCTCTACTGGGTACAGCAAATATAGATATACTGGATACAAATGCAAATATAGATATACTGGATACAGAAAATGTTTAAGCTTGCATTAAGCCTCGGCTGAACCCTCTTGTTTAGTGCAAACATTGTAGTCTTGGGTTACAAACCCCGGCTACCGTGGAGATGAATAAAAATATAAGATAAACATAATGCAACATTCATATATTACATTCTCATCTCCATTCTGGGCCTTTTATGGCCTCCTTTAACGTTTATTTATGAGTAAATTAATACCAATTTAATTTTTGAAGTAATTTCCCTCACTTCTCAATTTTTCGCCACCATTCAATCAACTGTCGAATTCCAAATAAAAAAAAACTTTGGTTTTGATGTGAAGAAGTCATTGTTTTTTTTTTCGACTTCCTCAAGAGATGGACAGCAGCTATCAACCAAGTGGTGTTGCGAATGGAAGAGATGAAAATCCAAAGACGGAAGAGGATGGAAGAGATGAAAATCCAAAGATGTAATGCCTTTTTTTGCCATTATCAGTTTTTTTTTCCTCCAGAGCATCACTAAAACGAATATCTTGCTGCTGATAATGGGTTACCATATTACCAAATTGGAGTAACTCATAATACACGACATTCAGCTAATCCTATCATATCCAACACCCATTCATCATCCATCATCACCCTATTGAAGTCCACTGCTGTACGAAGGCCTCCCTTAAGAGCTTTCACTGTGTTCGATCCTGCGCCACCTCCATCTAGATTGTTTAGATGTATTTTAGGTCATTAGTCCATCAGATGGGGGGATGTCCTCTGTTTACTGTGTTGAAGGCTTCCGATCTTGGTCTCCATTCGAGGATTCGTTTTATCCATCCGTCATCAATCGTTCTCGCAACATGACTCGCTCAGTTCCATTTCAACATCGCTATTCTTTGTACGGCATCAATCATTTTCGTTTGCGTATATCTGTTTTTGGTATTCGATCTCTGAGAGAAACTGCCAGCATTGTCAATTTCATTTCTAGTTGTGTCACCCGTATCTTTCTAATTGTCTGTTTTGTCATTGTTGAAATCTCTGTACTATATGTGAGAACTGGGAGGACACTTCAGTCGAAAATTTTTCTGCTCAAATAAACGGGCAACTCTTACTTTAGTATAGATTAGCTAGATTTCGGAAAGCAGCCCACCCAAGTCTGATTCTTCGAGAGATTTCACGACTCTAATTGTCTCTGCTGATAATAATCTCGTGTTCCAAACACTTAAAAGATGAAGTTTCCTGTACTCTAATACTATCGATGTAGACGTCCCCGCCCAGTACCAGGTTTGTCATAATTTGGGTTTTGGCGAAGTTGATTTTGTCCTTCCAAGTTCTCTTCTATTTTATTTTGGTAAAACGCCACGTTCTTAGGTGATACCCACAATCTGTACTTGGTCTTGGCTAAGAGTTTCCTTCTTTCTTTCTTTATGTTTAGGACTAGCTTAGTTCTCACCATTCGTTGATGGCTGCCAATTGTAAATGTATTATGTACCAATACGCCATGGACTATTTTTTTTTCATATTTGTGATTATCAATTTCATTCTTGTGCTTGCCATCGATGCAGATTAAATCATCTCCTGATGATGCTAACATGGTTAGCGAAACATGCGTCGAACAGTTCAAAAAAGTGTTTTGGTGTTTAGTGGTAAATCTCTTCAAGTTTAGTGTTTCACTAATTGAAAAGGAAAATTATTGAGAACCTAATATTTGATTAAAATACACAATACATTTAATGTTTTTATTTCGGATATACTCAATAAGGCTCTATATGCCATAATTATTTTTAATAATGTAAATGTTATAATTGCTTTGTGTTTATTGTGATTTAAACATATTTTTATATTGTTTTATGGTCGAAATATTTGAATATATAAAACTGAGAGAACAATGGTATTGTTTATTTTCAGTTATGAAATATTTCCCAGCACGTAATGTTTGATAAAATAATTTGATCCTGGATGAAACATTTTTTAAACTAAAACTTCTAATAGGGGGATATTTATTTTGAACGCAGTTTCATTTATCAAGCTTCAATAATACCGCTCTTTGACCCTTTTCTGCCTATTTTGTGACCTTTTAAGGGACACAAACCTAATCACAGGACCCAATTCCGATGTGCCGCGTCTTAGATCTTTCTTTACATCCGGTCTACTGATTTTTTCTTCCCCATTCAGCATTGATATATGATAAAAGGAAATACCTTAACTTATATTAAACTTAAGTTTAATTTGAAATATGGCGAAATTATTTATAACCAGGTCTGCCCTTTACTAGTATAATCAAAAAGTAAAAAAATCATTTTATATCTAAAACTCGCGCGACTTAAGTATCGATAATTCTATTTATTTTTTAAGTTGATATGAGTATGTTTGATATTTGACAAGAGTTTCATGTCATTTCGCTTATTAAGTTAGAAATTATAACGTCTTTTTTAATTGTTAAAAGTTATTCCGAAATTTTTTAATCTTTGTCAAGCAAATATTCACACATATTCACAATAGTGAATACAATGAAGAAAACACTGCCAAAATCAATGATCTTGTACTGCATAATCACCGACTAAGTCTAATAAGAATTAGAGATATTGTAACTATTGCTGCAATAACATTTGGATTAATTCAATCAATTTTGAAGAATAATTTAGAATTGGCCATCTTCGTGCTGAAATTGCTGAAGAGATTCTTTTTTGTATGATGACATACAGAAATGCATAATTACCAGTAATGAGACATTTATGAACCAGAAATAGTTATGAACCAAAAAACACCGGTCAAGCGAGCATCATCCTAAAGATGAGCCAAAGTCGAAAACAAGAGCGTCCAAGTTGGTCAAAAATCATTCATGTAAAGTACTGTAGCACACCAAAATAAATATTCGTCCTTGCTTGCTGCTTGAGAATGAAAATATTAGGGATATAGAGAAATATTAGGGATATAGGTTTCTGTTGTTAACGTAATCAGACAGCTATCCAGAAATGATTTAGGCGCTCTTCATGTAGATTCTTTTCTAGCTTATTGTTCTTGCATGTTGTTGATTCCAGGGCTTTCATCTTATGTTTACTTCTTTTATATAACATGTTTTTACATATTTATCATCTATTAATCGTTCATCTATTTTTTAGTGCCTTTGGACGATATTAATACTTTTACTTCTGCGTTGTTTATTTTTTCTTTGTTGTTTTTCTACATATTGTTTTATATACATTTTTATTTTACTTAAATAAACAAAGAATAATATCTAAAAATTTCCACTATATTTAAATTGTATGTATAACAATTGTTTCGACATACAGTACCTTTTTCAAATAGAAACTATGCTAAACTAGACAATATTGAATTCAATATTTCGGACCAAGAAGTAAGGCAATAAATTTCCGGTATTATTAATAAGAAGTTCATAACGCAAAAGCAAAAATCGGAAAACCTCCTATCCAAGAAAGAAATCAACAAAATTACACCGAACACGAATTTTTCAAAAGATTCGTCAAACTTACAGATTGCAATTTCACTAGTGAAGAATCCAAGTTACTGCACAAAGGTTTTCAATATAACATAAAGCCAAAAAATATTGAACGTAATAAAATACACCTTGGAGTGGAGTGCGAACTAATTCTATCAAATTCTGATACATCACAAAAACACCTATTGGCTCACAGAATCCAAAGTCTATAATTTGAAAAATTAGTACAAAATCACATCTATGAATATCATATAGCGAAAAGGATTAATAAGAAAATCAAAGAAAACAACATCATAATGACAAAGGCTTTTTTTGTTGCAATATTGAAAGTGTGAGGCCATCTTTGTAAGTTGTCTCCATTAGACTATGATTGCCTTATGTGGTCTCATTCTATAGCCATCAACCTTTCCAATTATGTATAATATTTGATTCATATTGATGGGTTTAAAGAGTCTTCCTTTCTTAAGCCGGCTTTTGGCTCTACTAATTCTGTTGTCACCCTAGATGTTACAATCTTTTTTCTTTGCATATATCCTTTGTCAGACCTATTATGTCTTCATGTATATTCTGATGCTTTAATAGTTTCAGAACGATATTCTTTCTTAACTCTATCAAAAGCCTTTAAATATGCGAAGCGTAAGTTAGAGGATTTGTTGTTATTCTTCTCCCATTTCTACTCTGGTGTCTATTTTATCCTTTATAACGCTGCAAATAATTTAATTGTTGTGTTCATTAAGCCTATGCCCCTGCAGTTGTCTATTTTACAAGACATTCGTTTGGACATTATTATTAAAATATATTTCAACTTGAACCAATATAATGCCAATATCGAAAAAACTCAACTTTAAAAACTATTTTAAAGTTTAGTTTTGGTTTAAAAGTTCTCAATGCATGTTTCGCTAACCAAATGCTAGTATCATCAGGAGATTTCTACAGTGTCTGTAGATTCTCTACAGGCTGAATTATGTTGTGCTAATGCTAACAAGTTTAAAAGTGCGCGTCGAAAAACTGAAAATAAGTGATTTGGTGTTTAATGGTATACCACTTTGAGTTTAGAGTATTCATTAGAAAAACATTAGAAAAACTTCATTCAAAAATTTCATTACAAAAACTAATCGAAGAAGCCATCTATTAATAAAATTGATGTGTGAAGTGGACAAAAATAACCAGAGATTTGCTGTAATTTATAGATTAATATTCTGTGGGTTAAAGCAAACCATTACGACCCAACTGGAATGTTAAGAACATTAAGCTCATCAGACATTAACATAAGTTGTTTCGCAATATAAGAGTAGAATCCGATTTCGAATTAATCGAGGCGAAGCCCGCGTTTCTGCTTGTGCTTCGTCTCGAAATACTTCACGCAAGAGAGGGCTTAAAATCTGAACTTGGAAATTCGTTCGTCGGCGAATCTTTTTCTTATAGAACTCCGGTTTTCGGAGCTTTAATTAACTACTAAGCAACGTCTGAAACGAGTTTTGGATTAATCTATTAGTTACACTACGGGTAATCAGAATGATCACTTCGCAGCTCGCTGAAAACGTGTGTGATTCTTTTTTCAGAAATATGCTTGGGGAATCTCAAATGTGTTGTTTCGCGCTTAGTTGGCGTGCAAGCTCTAGGGATAGTATGTAAAATAACTTGAAATCGATTTTCATTAAAAATGCAGATATTTAGCAATTTTTTTTGCTATTTAGTAATTTGCTATATACGAATATGATCAAAAATAAGATGACTTTTGTTTTGACCATTGTGTAAAAACAACTTGTTTTTAAGGTAAACTCAATTTAGGTAAACATTACATATAATGTTACAAAAAGTAACCATAGTAACGCCACCTATAAGTCGACGTGTTACTAGAATATTTCGATGTCCGTAATTAAAGACGACTGGATCTGGATCGATTATTTTGAGAGAAAACCATCCGAGTTTAACTGATGAGTTCTTTCTTTCCTCCTAGCAATCGAACGATATATAGTTCATCTAGTCCATAGATTTCCAAAGTAGCCTATATCGTTTCCCAGGGGTCGACTACGAACTGCATGGGGCCCATGTCAGTGAAAACAAAAATTGGGGGTACATGCAAGCAAGTCGTGATTTTGGCTTTCCATAAATGGAATAATCCACATAACACAGATAGTACATACGTTCTTGCATAATTCTTTCTTACAATAGACATATAAATTAGTTAAAGTTATTTTTATATTTTTGTTGTTCAAATGTAAGTTATTATTTGTTGGTTTCGGAATTTTGACAAGAAAAGTGTTAAGCGAAATCTTTTTAAGAATATAAATAAGTAGTTCAGTACATACAAAGTGTAAAGTATAAAAAAAGTAAGTAAATTAACAATTTATAAAATTTTCCTTCGATTGTATAGAGACGCCGAGGTAATAGTAGTTCATTATTTAAGTCAAGCACGATTCACGCGTATTCCTTAATAGTTTTCTTTTTCAAAGTTTTAGCAATGGGTATTATATACCCCTTTATCTTTAAAAACAATATTTTATGGTACATGATTCCTCTCTAAATACATATAAGAGATATCAAAAGATTAAAATGAGGTTTTACATCGCGAATCAATTTTGCTTGCTATATCTTATCATATTTAAACAGCTAAATTTTTGTCCACAGATAACTGATACTAAACATGGCGGAATCTAAAAAGAAATGAGGACAGTACAGTGTTGATTATTTAAAGTTTGGCTTCCTTCCTTCATTGTCGGATAAACGATTGCCTATATGCCTTTTATGCAACAAAGTTTTAAGCAATGAGGCTATGAAACCATCCAAGCTGGAGAACATATTGGTGGGATGCACGTGGAATCATCTACACCGATTACTTCTAGGTATTATGTATGATTATTACACCGGTTGAGTGAAGAAATAAAAAAAACCGTCCTCATTTGAAAACGAAAAAGATCCTCTTTCATCAAAACAATGCACGGGTGCACATCTGTATAGTTTCAATCGTTAAAATCATGGAATTAAAGTTCGAATTATTACAACATCCACTGTATTCACCGGATTTAGCCTCCATTAACTGTTTTTTATTTCCAAACTTAAAAAAATGACTCAGCGGATAACGGTTCAAATCAAACGAGGAGGTCATCGCCCAAACAGATGCCTATTTTGAGGACCTTCCAAAATCTTACTTTTTAGATAGCTTAATAAAGTTGGAGAAAGGCTTGGAAAAGTATATAGAGCTAAAAGGAGATTATGTTGAAAAATAAAAAATCTGCTTAAAATAATTTGTTTTTGTCTTTTTCTAAGGAGTTATTGAACGACCCTCGAATCTTTATAGATGTTTTTAAGGAACAAGGTAAAATCATCTAAACCAGACATTACAGATAATACAGATATAAAGCAATAAATAAAGTCAGTGTTTTATTATATATATTTTAATAATTAAAAGTTTAAAAGAGTATTCGAACTAATTGCTTTATGTAAGTTTTTCGACATAGTCCTGTTTCAAAATGTGACAAATATATAGTTAAATGATATAGTGAGCAAAAGTACGGAAACACAGGTAAAATTTTCAATTTTAATCTTGTGGTCAGCTAGATAAATAACTGAGAGGACAGAAATAACATTTAAATAATGGTTTTATTCGCAATACAATATGCTTCAGCAATACAAGCACATTAATTTCTATCGAAAATATCGTAGCTAGTTGTGTTATTGCGGGGAATAATATATTTCGATTAATTTGTTAGATGGTTTAAACAGATAAACTGAATTATATACTAAAAGTTGTATTTGTATTGTTAGTGAATAATTTGAGAACCTAATCCAGATATAAATGCAATTTCGTTGTTATGTACCAAACATAATAATTTTTCTTCCAGAACAACAGAACATTATAACTCATATAATTTAGTTCAGCCAAACAAAATGCTTTATATTTAATAAACCTGGCCAAATAAGAAAAACAAAAAACTTTTTAATGCCAGTACGCTTGGTATTACTTTTTCCCTTTTTATTCGACTCCTTCCTGCTGCCACTAAAAAGTTTTTCTGAGCCTTCCTGTCTTACTATTCTTTTCCCTTTAAAAATATGATTTACGTCTTTATTTATCCAACATCATTACATGTCCTAACCATCGCAGCTGTATCTGTTTTGATATTTAGGATTTTTCTTATTCCAACAGTCGTTAATCTACTCTTTCTCTTTTTTTTGTGATCCTGTATGTTAAACTTGGTTTCATTATATATGTATATGTTACATGTAATATTTTCACGGAACGTAGATAATGTTTCTAAATCATTCCGGGTGTCAATCCATTAATTCTGTGAACAGTCACGTAATTTCGCCAAAATCTTATTTGGTATTGAGTACTGAGTCAGTTGGACTCTTTAGTCGAAGCAGACGACACTTGAAAATACCAAATGAGATTTTGGCGAAATGATTTATATATATATATATATATATATATATATATATATATATATATATATATATATATATATATATATATATATAACAAAAAAAGTGTAATTTCCTCCTTTTTTGCTCTACAGAAGATCCAATGAATCATCCAATTATTGAGTTAAAATCCAAATGAATATCGAGGAACATAAAAATAAAGATAAAGACAGCATTAATTAGATCAATGGTACTAAGAGGGTCAGAAACATGTATTATCAAAGAAACATGAACTAAAAGTAAGGTGGTTGGAGAACTACAAGAAATGAAGAATTAAGAACAATTTTTAAAGAGTCCAGATATAGTGAAGGAAACCAGGAGCAAACGACTAAGTTAGTGGTGCCAAATCAGAGGATGGTCAGCAAAAGACCAAGTATGAAAATATTGTGAAAAATCACGGAGATATCAAGACCGAAGGAGTGACGGGGCCAGGGGGCGAGAAAGGATCTGCAAGAGATGGTAATAATGGAACTTAAAGGGAGAGAGAGAAAAGCGTGGAAAAGGTTAACGGAAAAGACAAGAAAGCATTGATATAAAGGGGGGCACTCCTCAGTAACTAGATTACAGACTGAAAACGAAACGGAACTGAAAGGGAGAGCGGGAAAGAGAAAGTAGTGGGCAAGGTTAACGGAAGAAACAATAAAGCATTGATACAAAGGCGGCACTCCTCAATAACTAGAACACGGAGATTATGGAACTGGGTTGTCACCACTCCACGTAAAAAATACATAGACCTTCATACCTCTAAGGGTAGGCAAAGGCCATTGATGGATTGTCGAGCCATAGAAAAGAAAAATAAATATGTATTAATTTATAAAAACACGTTTGGTTTGGTTTATCGAGATTTCTGAAGGAGGTGATATAAGAAAAGCTTTAAAAGCAATATATTAATGAAGAAAAGTTCCAGAAAAGGAACTAATAGGAAAATGGAGTCGAACTAATCAAAGATATTTCGCCATTGCTCTATTAAGTCTTCGATAAAAACAATCTAAAATGATCATGCTAGAATCTTAGAAACATTAAAGTTATCAGATATTGGTATGAGTTGTTTCGCAATATTCGATTTGAACCTCATTTCGAATCAATTGAGGCTAAGCTCGTGTTCTCCTTTTGTTCGGTCTCCAAGAAATTCGCGCGATAACGGGAACTTGGGAATTCCTTTGTTGACGTATACTTTTCCTATAGAGCTGTATTTTCGAAAATTTAATTAAGCGAACTATAAATAGAGTTATTGATTAATTTATTAGTTATATCACGTGTAATCATAAAAATGCATAGTATGGATGAGGGCTCACAATAACTTGTATGATTCATTAGTTCGTACACAAAATGGCATAACAAGAATTATAAATATATCAAAGTTTGTTGGTTGTCCGGATTCATATCTAAACGCTCTCTTTTCATAGTCAGATTTAGTTTTGGAAATAGCCAGAGGTCGCATTTAACTAATAGGTATTTCGGTTAATAATATCGATTTTATCGCAAAATTTGAACGTTTATTTCCATAACAAAATAAACTATGTTGCATTGGCCTTCGTTAGCTATTACTTTTTTCCAGCTTTCTGTCAAAGAATGGATTCCACGCCAAAAGAGCTTTTGTTTTTTGAGGCCAACCATTTATCAAGCCAAATTTTCACTTCTTCGTAAGTGTTGTTCTGAAAGTCCGTGCTTCATCGATCGAAATAAGTGCTAGTCTGAAGGGGTTAACTCCGGTGAATACAACGGGTGAAGTAGGACATTACATTTAATGTTTTCTAAAGAGTTTTTTATACGTTTTTCAACATGGATCCAAGCATAGTCATGTTGAAAAATGACTTTATCGTATATTGCGTATTCTGGTTGTTTTTCCTTCAATGCTGGTTCAATTTTACCAATTGTTGTCAGTATCGATTGCCAGTAATCGTTTCACCAGGTTTCAGTGGTCCATAATACATTGAAGACTGGTCTGGATCTACCCATGATATTTTGCGCTTTGGGTTGTAAAATAGTTCAACGTTTCATCACCTGTCACAACTCGATGTAAAAAACTTTTTCTTTTCTGTGTGACAAGCAGCATTTCTCCAGTAGTTTTTCGATTTCAATTCATATGGAACCTATTTTTCTTCCCTCTGGATCTTTCCCAATGCAAGTTGATGATTGAAAATGGTGGATTGACCAACCTCTAATTCTTCTGCCAATTTATTTATACGTTTACTTATACGTTTCAACGTATAAGTTGAGACTTCATCTAATAATCCTTGCAAATTTGCATCTTCAAAACTTTTTCAGCTGTCCTGGACGCTCGTTGTCTTTTATATCAAAATAGCCACTTTTAAAGTGTTTCAACCATTCTTAAGAAGGTTTTTGGATTAATCATAAAGCTTCAATCAACAATCGATGACATTCGGCAGCTGTTTTCTTCAAATGAAAGAAGGTTAACAAACTTCCTCGCAAAGGTATTTTTCTGGTACATAATTCCAGATAATTAAAACTGTAAAACTATGTGCTTTGCCCAATGACATTAAGAACAAACTGACTTTTGATGGCGTATGTTTATCCATCAAAACGCCATAGACGTCATTAGTCTACACCAACAAATATATGTATCGACATTATTAACCGAAACACCTATAAAATCAACTAAATATGATATTTGATTGAGCACCAAAATAAAATTCAAAATCCAAATTGTTCCAAGACAAACTATTTCATTATATTGAGACTTACAATATCTTTAAAATTTTCGATGGGCTTCTGGATGAACCTGGCATAAACAACGCTCATTTCGAAGGATTTCAGGTATATCTTGTATTAATTCCTCTATTAGAACCTTCGGTGTGAAACACTAAACTCGAAGAGATAGACAACTAAACACCAAACCACTTTGATAACTTCTTGACGCGCCTTTCACTAATCATGTTAACATCGTGAGAAGATTATTCAATCTGAGATTTAATGATCTCAAGCAAATTGAATCATCTCCTGATGATGCTAACATGATTAGCAAAACGCGCGTCGTAAAGTAAAATAAAATGATTTCGTATTTAGTGGTAAGTTATCTTCAATTTTAGAAATATCTTGGATGTTTATTTCATATTAAATGATTACTGATTGACCTGGCGGTGCATCGTCATAAAATATTTTGCAAATAATTTAAAACCTTCCCAAAGCTTATTGCTTCATTATCGTAAACCATTTCAGAAGTTTCTTTCTGAAAAAAAATGATTTGTGCACGTTTCCAATAGCTTGCAAAGTGATCATTTTGATTACTCATGGTGTAACTAATAAATTAATCCTAAATTCGTTTTAGACGTCGCTTAGACTTGACTGAAGTAAAGCCTCGAAAGCAGAGTCCTATAAGAAAACGATTTTACGAGTAAGTGCTCTCTCGCCTTAAGTATTTCGAGATGCAGGCTGCAGATTCGCGTTGGATAATTATGATATGATTTTATCATTCGTAGGAAGTTATTTAGGGCATAAACTGGAGGCATATTTACCATTACATTTTAGAGATGTTTCATATAAAATATATATATGACTTTAGATTTCTAAAATCCATAAATATTTTGGTAACTAAGTAGTTAGAAATTAATATAATATCAGGGGGTAATAAAAGTACCTAAAATATTTTTGCGGTGAGAGTTCATGAGGGATGTTCCTACAGAATCTGCAAATATGGTTACCTTTAAAATGTCGGTATAGAGAGACCATGAACGACCTGATCTTCCTCTACCTTCAAGACCAGTCGCTTCGTAACCTTTTTTTCAATAATGTCTTAAAATTCCCTGAATTTCTCAACATATTCCACTCACTATAACGCTTTTGTTTTTTTTGCCGTGTAATCACTTTAATGCCCTTTTGTTATAATCTTATACAAAAATACTTTTGTTATACTCTAGTAGAAGACGACTAAAAGCCAGTTTTTATGCAATATTTTGTGGAAAAAATATCATTGTCTTAAGACTAATAGGTGTTTCGGTGAATATTGTCGTTTTTTTTCGCAAAATTTAAGCGTTTATCTTCTTTCCAATCCACTCCAATCGTTCCAAGTTTACAAGTTTTTTTGGGTTAGAGCATGTTCATCATAAGCTTCAACGATAATATTCGGCAACCGTTTTCTTCAAATAAAAAAAGGTTATTAAATTTCACCTCCAAAAGTCTATTTCTGTACATAACTGGATATATTCAAAGTTATGAAAAGCTATGTTTTTTGTACAATGGTAATAAACTGACTTTTGATGACGTATGTTTACTCACCAAAACGCCTTAGACGTCATTAATTTATACCAACAAATGTATTAGTAACGCCATCTCTTAGCAAAATCGACATGATTAACCGAAACACTTACTATATGCGTTCTGATCCTACAGAACAACATACACAGGATTTAGTACAAGTTATATTAAAATCTGTGCTACAATATCAACATGAGAAAACGAAAAAACCATTCAGCATCGAATCTTGCAACTAATCTTATGGGACTCGAATAACTAACGTTCTGATCTGTTCAATGATAATTACATTTTCGTTTAGATCATTTGTGTTTATTTTACTTTGATGCACGTATTAACGTTCATTTTATCCTTTACTCAGAATAATGATGGCAAATTTAATTATAAAAGCCTCATGCTATGGATCCATGATGTAAACTCATTACAAGCAATTATATATCCTTACCTATACTATACACTTTAATTATGTTAATAACTAATTATGTAAAATTATATTTTTTTTATATAGATAATGTGTATTAATTATAATAACCTTAATTAATTATTCTATATGATTGTTATGTATAATTAACAGTTTTGAAAATTTTATTGTTAATCATGTATGATAATTATTAAAGTAAGAACAAGAAAGGCTAAAAATGTTGTTGTCACTCCCAACGCTGCATTGATATCCAAAGAGTTTAATTTATAAAATACATTTTAAGAAATCAACTAGTTTAAGGTAAGTGAGCATGCTGATACTGTAAATTACTCGATGATGTCCACCACCTCTTACGTATTTTACATTAAGTATTGTGTATAGTATATAGATTAGTGAATCAAATTATATTTCACCCGGTATAAATAGCAGTTGAATAGAATTGGCTCACACAGTTTTTTCTCAGGAAATCCTTTCCTATCCACTTAAAAAAACACACCAATAAACTAGAGGTTTTTGAGATGTGATTATACCGCACTATTCTAAGAATATCTTTGGCAAACAGGAAACGGATGGGGAAATTATGATCAAAGTAAAAAAAATTGATCAAGGCCAGAAAACTTCTTAACGAACTAAATATCATTCCAGAACCCCAATTTGGATTTCGCAAAAGACATGCAATAATCGAACAAGTGCACAGGCTAGTGAAAATTAGTAATAACGCTTTTGAAGACAAAGAAATACTGCTCGGCTGGATTCTTGGATATTACACAAGCCTTCGATAGAGTATGGCACTCAAGCCTACTATATAAACTTAAATCAAAATTTTCTACACCATACTATCAGGTATTGTTATCATACCTCACGAACATATACTTTGCTCTCAAATATAAAGAAGAAATAACTAACATATATCCGACAAAATCAAGAGCACCTCAAGGTAGTGTCTTGGGTCCTAGACTTTAACAAATCTTCACTGCTGATATACCAATTACACCAAACAAAATATGCATCTCAGAAGCTTCAGGAAGCTCACATTTGTATGAAGGACAGCACATTTTTATGAAGAGAAAGCAACTGGGTCAAAATTATCCAAACTCTACTAGTTTATAGGTAGAACATCCAAATTACCGTTGGTTAACAAGTTAACCATCTACAAAGTGATCTTCAAACCCATATGGAGTTACCGCATACAACTGTGGGGTACTGCGAGTGTATCCAATATAGAAATACTTCAAAGATTCCAGTCCAAAACGCTGAGAATAAGTACTGATGCTCCTTGGTTCGAGACAAAAGAAACTTTACACCTCGATCTAAAAATAAAGCCTGTGCTAGAAGAAGCCAAGTGCGCGAATGTGAAGTATCTATCACGACTTGAAGTGAACCCTAACTTTCTCGCTGTCAGCCTCCTAGATAATAGCTAAAAGACCTATAGACTGAAACGTTGTGATCTTCTAGAGATAAGCCAAAAAAATTAAGATCGAATTAAGAATATCCCACTATTCTAGTTATAAAGAACCTTAGTTCCTGTACATGTTAGGCCTTTAATGTAAGAGCCCTAACCTCTTATGCTTGGCAACTCGCTGTTTTGCCCTAGGTGTTTCATTGTCATTTGTCATTTGCTTTATTACCTTTGGATAGATTACAAATATATAGGAGATTAATAACAAAATACCAGAAAAATTGTATACTTATAGGATATCGTTATTACTTGCCCCAATTGGCTATTGGAAATATAATGGTCATGCGAATCATTGGCAGGTATAAGAAACAGTGGCTTAGAAACCTATGCGAATGGTTTGATTGTAACTCTATCCAATTATTCAGAGCAACACTAAATAGATGAGTCGTTTAGTTTCAAACCCAGATACATCAACTTTTTGCATAATTGAGATTTTGTCAGATTTTGTAAGGTTAAAGCATTTTTTACGTATATTACTTTTAATATTCTTCTTTAATATCCTATTCTATTTTAATGTTCTAAGTATCAGAATATTACTTTCTAAACCAGATAGATCCAATAAAAATTATGTGCAGCTGTTAGCTGTCAAAGCTAACGACGTCAACGTTCTAGAAGTAAAACTCGCAACCGTTTATATTTGAATTCATTGAATTGAAATATATATATTATTATTCACGTATGGGCCCGGTTTTTTCCTTTCGTCAGACCAAGTTGTTCCAGTCTTCCTACATTTTTCTCTCTGACCAACCTTCCAAACGTCAACCTTGTGTCTGAAACAGCCTCTATCCTGAATGTCACTTTGTGTAATATTTGCTGATCTTAGGTCCTCTTTAATTGCAGAAATCCATTTAATTATTTTTAATACCTATTTTCATAAAATTCGACTATTTGTCTAGTTAGCCTACTCGGATTCATCCGTTTTATGTGTCCGTAAAACTTAAGTCTTCTTTTTCTCATATCGCTATGTATATCTGTATATTGTTTGATTTCTTGGTTTTCTCGAAGTCGGTATGTTGTTGTATTTATTTGTTTGGGGCCTAGGATTTTTCTTATGATTTTTCTTTCCTTCTTTTCAATGTCCTCGATGTCTCTCTTTCTATTCAAAATGAGCGTTTCTGCCCCATATAGACATTCTGGCTTAATAACTGTGTTGTAATGTCTCAGTTTTGTGTTTTTAGATAGGCATTTTTTGTTGTAAATATTTTGTGTAAGTCTCAATGCCGTTTCCATTTTTTGACATCTACTCTTATTGGCCGCTTTTTCCAACCCATTTTCCATGATTATTTCACCCAAATATTTGAATTCAGAGACTCGTCTGATGTTACCATATTTTGTTTTTAGAAATGGTGTTCTTCGTCTGTTGCAAGTCATGTATTGTGTCTTTTCAAAGAAAATTTGGAGTCCTACCTTTTCTGCTATTTCTTTTAGAATTTCAATCTGTTTCTGTGCCGTTAATACATCTTGAGCCAAAATTGCTAGATCATCAGCAAACGCCAGACAATCAATTTTGATGTTGGTTCTCCCCAGTTTAATGGGCTGGTCAATATTCAGGGCCGACTTTTTTTCACGCCACTCCCATATTACTTTTTCTAGAACACAGTTAAATAAGAGTGGCGAGAGTCCATCCCCTTGTTTCACTCCAGTTTTAATTTCGAAGGGTTCTGAGATGTCATCCATGAATTTAACCTTTGACTTTGCGTTAGTTAATGTTGCTTTAATAATTGCCAGCGTTTTCGGATCTAGTCCTTGTTCTTTCAAGATTCGGAATAAAGATTCGCGGTCTATAGAATCATATGCTTTTTTGAAATCCACAAATGTACAGACGAGATTTTTATTGTACAGTTTTTGATGTCTTAGGATCAACTTTAGATTCAGGATCTGTTCAGGGCAGGATCTGCCCGGTCGAAAACCTGCTTGATATTCACCAATTTTAGGTTCCAACTGTCCTTGTGCTCGGTCTAGTAGACATTGAGATAGAAGTATTGCATATATATATATATATATATATATATATATATATATATATATATATATATATATATATATATATATATATATATATATGTAGTATATATATGTATATATATATATATATATATATATATATATATATATATATATATATATATATATATATATATATATATATATATATAGATATATATATATATCTATATATATATATATATATAGATATATATATATATATATATATATATATATATATATATATATATATATATATATATATATATATATATATATATATATATATATATATATATATATATCCCGGACAGTCTCCAATATAGGTTTTGGAAGCCAAAGAACAGGTAAATGTTCAACTTGCATTTCCCTCGATGAAGAAAAGAGCCCCACACTTCGACTATAAAAGTTTTTGCCTAAAAAGAAATGGGGTAGGTGCCTTCTCTTATATGGGACATCTCTGGCTGGTCATGCATTATAGTTAGTTAGCAGCTGGATTTATTTCTATTTGCAAATATTATTAAATTAAAAATCTAATTTGATGGTTTGTAAACATGCAAGGCGAAATGTCGCCATCGTTTTAAAAATACTAGAAACTTTAATTAAGGCAATAATGTAGTATCAGTGGATTTTTTTTTGAAAATATTGGTAATAGAATTTAGTGTGCTGGTTTGAAGAATTGGTGTGGTTTTAAAAGTATTGAAAACTTCAATAAAATCAATCAAACTATTATAAAAACAAATATATAGATATAATTTTGGGTACTGATTGTTTTTATTCTTAACTGATTATTAATGTAGTTTACTTATTATAACCTGTTTTAATATGTTATCCATATTATTCTAGTTGAGGGAAGTTTTATTAAATATATTTAACAGCGTATTTTTTATTGAAATAGTAATTATCAGTATGTATGTGTTTTGTTAGTCTAATTATGATTTATATTGTTTTTTCAAAAAAATAATTACAAAACTAGAAAATATCTTTTGCTTATACAATATTTAACATTTTTCTAATTTTTTTGAGATCCAATATTTACCTTCTATTTATGTACTAACATGTCAATACATACGTCATGTAGCAAGCAATAAACTTGAATTAACTCTAAAATATTTAATACCGTCTTTTATACATGCTGCTATTAGTTCGGTTGAAATTGCTAATTTTAATATGGCAGATTGACAGATTAAATCATTTGCGAAACGCTATTCGAAAAAAGTACTAACTAAAGTTCGGTATAAATTCAGAGTCGATCCGATGTTCACGTTCCTTTCCTTTTATTTAAACTAGTAACCAATAATTTTTTTTTTTGCATTAAACATTAATATTTTTTCCCACAAAAGTTTTTCGCATCGATTATCAATATTATTTATGATAAACTTTTAAAATAAAGTAAAAAATAATCGATAATTATTCTTTTTTTAAAACCCCAATTGGAAGAGCAAGAATTGAATATGTGGTTTTACCAAAATAGTGCCACAGCACATACTTCATATGCAACAATCAACACTTTGGACACATTTTCAGTAGTAGTTTAATTTCTTAAAATGGAGATTTATAGGGGCCGCTTAGATCTGCTAATTTTAAGACTCCGGGTTATTTTTATGGGTATTTTTGAAGGAAAAGATTTCTGAATATTTTGTTTAATTTGTGAAAATTTCACATTTTAGTTGGAGCTCAATTTAATTATTAGAAATTTTGGTAAATATATCTTGAAAGAAAGTATTAAATGATATGTATATGAAAACTTTTTTCACCGAATATATCGAAAATTACATATTCAAACAGACAAGTAATTTTTACGGTTGAGGGCAGTTTTATATCTTGAAAGAAAATATTTTTTTAAGTATATGTTTACATTAGCCAAGATCTGAAAAGAAGGAGGAAAACATAAGCCCTATACCATACAGCAACTCGATGACAAGATCCGCGATGAATTTGCTCCATTAACACCAATATATTGACAAAAGTTATGGAAGATGTGTTAAAAAGGAAACAAAGTTGCATTGTTGCATTGGGTCACATTTGATTGATATAATTCCCAAAAATGTATTAGCACATAAGTTAAAGATGAAATATAGAAAAAAAATTGCCTTGTTTCTTTTAAAAGTTATAAATAACGAAATTAGTAGTGTGACACTCCCCCTCCCCCTACCCCTCTCCTTCTTATTTAATCATATGTACTCTTCCAATTTGTTCACCATCTAAATGTGTAACAATACATCTGAGACGCCACAATCACCTTTCGGAAAAATGAATCATACACGTTGCCAGCGCGCCCAATTACTCCGAACTGCTCGCCTTAATTACGCTTGGTGTAACTAATAAATTAATGCGAAACTCGATTTAGACTCCGCTTAGTAGTTGGCTTAATTAAAGCTCCGAAAACACGGTTCTGCAAGAAAAATATACGCGACGAACGAATTCCCGAGTGTAGATTTTAAGCCGTCTCTCGCGCGAAATCTTCGATATCCAGCACAAGTAGAACGCGAGCTTCGGCTCAATTAATTCGAAATCAGGTTCTAATCGAATATTGCGAAACAACTTATGCTAATGCCTGATGAACTCAATGTTCTTACGGTTGTAACAGAGTCATTTTGGTTTGTTTTTATCGCAGGCTTAATCGAGCTACGGCGTTAGATTTCTGATTACTTCCAATCCATTTCCATTTCCTTATGTAATTTTTTCTCCTATTTTCTTTTATTCGTGTTATTAGACAACCACAGCAGTCATCTTTCTTTAACTGCTGTCAATTATTGCCATGATAATGGCATTCATTTGCTTACCCTTCCATCATACAGCATCCATAAAATGCAACCTTTGGATCGCGGATTCTTTGGTCCATTGAATATGAAATTTGCTTACGCGTGTGACAAATGAATACAGAAGTGGCCCCTCTGGTTAATGAGATTTTTCAGAAGGTTGCGACAGTTAATAATGTAGCTGCGAGTTTCAAGATTTCCGGAATTTGGCCTATCGATAGAAATATTTTTTCAGAAGAAGATTTTGCGGAAGCTTTCGTTACTGATCTTGCATCAATATCATCTGTATCAGCACCAGATCTTTCACAGAACTTCCTAACAAACCAGGAGTTGATGCAGTTATAAAGAGTTTTAACCGAGAACACTGTTTGAAATATAAATGTATCTCATAGACTATTATGTTCAGTACATTGTGTCACCAATGAAAAATATATGATTCAACAGAGCGTGGAAATTGGATATTGGAAGGTGACCCATACTTGGTAAGATATTTTCTTTTCCGCAGAAGCGCACTTCTGGCTTAGTGGGTTTGTGAACAAACATAACTGAAGGATTGGGGCCGAAGCAAATCCTTAAGTAATTCAAGAGTTACCTCTTCATCCTCAGAAAGTCACTGTTGCGGTTTTTAAACTGAAGAAGTGATAGGGCCTTATTTTCTGAAGACGATGATGAAGTCACGTTAATGGTTAACGTTATCAGAATATGCTTACCAATATCTTTAGTATACACTGATAAACTATAATGTTTTACTATATACTAAATTAAAATATTAACAACGTTTTCTTTCAACAAGATGACGTCACTTGTCACTTGTTATTTGGCAATATGGTAATGTCAACTGGCCACCTTTTATGAGGTTGTGTTAACTTTTTGGATTACAGAAATAAATCCTGAACAATTGTTGACTCTAATCGAAATATTCAGGTCACCCTCAAAAATATAACACGCGATATGTGTGAAAGAGTAATACAAAATTCCATCAGACAAAGTCAAAGTGTACGTTCAAACAATTTTATTTTCGAAACATAAAGCCATTATTTGTTCATCAAGATACATTTAGTCAAAAAGGTACCGGGAATTCATTCATTTGAAAGTCCGCTTAAAGGGACTATTATTACAATTCTTTTTATCGCTAAGTTGGCAAAACTGTCCTCTATACTGAGGCGAAGTTTGAACATCATCTGTGATTTAGTTTGTTTACAGTGCTCGATTTTGTTAGTTCATCTGAAGTGTGTTTTACGATTTTTACAATCGATAAAAACATCGAACAAAGAATTTGTTTTAAATTTTACATTGTAAATGGAATTTCGTGTACCGAGTCGCTGAAAATGTTGCAGAAGGCCTTCGGTGAATCGACTTTATCAGAAACACGTGCATATGAGTGGTACAGTGCATTCAAAAGCGGCCGAAATGTGGTGGAAGATTTGCCTCGCTTTGGTCGGAAATCAACATCTTCAACTGAAGTTAACCGTTGAAACGAAGGAAATGGTGATTGAAAATCAAAAAGGAAATGGTGATTGTTTAGGCATGAAACGCGTTGCCGCTCGACTAGTGTCGAAAGATCTTAATTTTCTTCAGAAACTCACTCGCGTAAAGGTCGCTGAAAACATGCTAGAACGCATTGTAACTGGTGATGAGACATGGGTATACGAGTTTGATATGCAAACCAGTCAACAAGCTTCGGAATGGCGCCTCCTCCAACTGAGCCGAAACCGAAAAAAACCACTTCAAAGTCGCTCAAAAGTTAAGGTGATGTTGACTGTTTTCTTTGATTATCGCGGTGTTGTGTACTCGGAATTCTTGCCAGAAGGTCAGACGGTAAATAAAGAATATTATCTGAGCGTTATGCGCCGTTTGAGCAAATTCGTCGAAAAATACCAGATTAGTGGAGAGAAAACTTTTGGATTTCGCTCCACGACAATGTACCATCTCACAAGACTATCATTATGAACGAACTTCTGGCCAAAAACTCAACACATACCATCGAACAACCACCGAATTCACCTGATATGATTCCGGCTGACTTCTTTCTCTTTCTAAAACTCAAATTACCGCTTCCAGGCACCCGTTTTCAGTCGAAGACATGAAAGAGAATTCGCGGCGAGAACTGAAGTCGAGTCCGGAAAATGCGTTTAAAAAATGTTTTGACACTTGGATTATTCGTTAGCATAAGTGTATTATTTCGGAAGGGGCCTATTTTGAAGGCGACATAATAAATTTGGATAAATACTAAACATTTTGTGTTTTATTAACCAATTCCCGGTACTTTTTTACAGAATGTGAAATAAACATTATCGGATTATCACTGGTATCATTGTGTCTCATTTTACAGTTCTAACGTTCTTACTGGAACACTCTTTATAATGAACCAGATATCACAGCAGTTGTAATGTCCTAGATACTGAGTGAGATAGTGAGTGAATTCCAAAGAAAATAAAAGTGATTTAGAAGGCAAAATATATAAAACAGGGAATGATATAATATCCTGCTAAAATATGGGCAATAAAAAAAAAGAACCTCATGGGCATTGATTCTTTTGAACATTGGTGCTGGAGATGAGTCCTTCCCATTCCGTGGACTGTCAGGGGAACAAACGCATTCATTATTCAAGAAATTAATGAACCTACAAGGATATCCCAAATTATTCAGGAACGAATACTCAGATTCTTCAAACCGAATGAATTTCCATAGGTCTTCCTTCCATGCGAGGAAGAATAAAAGGATTGATTAAAAGGGTTGAAGGGTTGAAAAAAAATGGAATTTTAAAGTAGATTAGTAATATAGTTTTTTTAGAAAAATTATTTAACGCTGATATATATTAATTTACTATATGATAAATATGAACAAGTTAGGAACATTTTTAATTTCAAAATGATAATAAATAAAGATTTAATGAAATAGATAAATAGTAATACTTTTTGTGATAAATGAGTGACTTCCTCACGATAATAAAAGGATGATAAGGCTTTTGTTACGGATGCGGCGATATAAATAGAACGGTTAAAATTATAAAACCATTAATAAAAGCTCTCAGAACCGCAAATTATTTGCAATCGCCCATGGCTTCTCATTTCGCCATTCGTTATAGTTGACATTTCATAAATTAACTCCCGCATTTCTCGAAAAAGCAAACCCTTCCAGTATAAATAACGAACAAGTATTGCAAACATTATTAATTGTTAGAATTGAGGAGTACGAAAACAATATAATTTGTGGACACTATGGATGATGATGTTACAGGAGCGTGTAAAGCAAAAATCTGGCCTATTTCAGTATTCTAACTTGGGCTAACCTTGTTCGTCGAATTTATTCAGTTGATTGTTATCCAAGTTGATGTCCAAAATGGAAATATTCAAACATTTCATTTTTTTATTGATAGTAAGTTTCTCTTTTTCTTACGTAATCATCATTTTATTACAACTCTTACTGGTACCAAATAAAATTCGAAACCAAATGATGAATGTGCCTAAAATTGATTTAATATTTTGGAGTCAAAAATGTATAATATACAAATGCTTTAAAATTGCCAAAAATAATTTTAAAATAAAATGAACAACTTTCAATAAAACGAATAAGCAGTAATTCCTCCATAGGTCTGTATGCATGCCTGTATGCGATTGGGCATGCTGTCGATTAAGCGATCACTTTGGGCTTGTAGAATTCTCTCCTATTTTTCACGAGCAGCATATTTTAGTTCTCACAAGGAAAGAGGATGATTGTTTCGTTTCTTGATACCTGTTTTCAGAATATACCAAGCATTTATTCTTGCCAGGGGAATTTGATGGCCACCTTAACTTGGTTATTCCCTCCTTTTCTAGAAAATTTTGTACTACTGCTGTTCGATGAGGAGGTGCGTTGTCATCCATGAAAACAAATCCGTCGCCCACTGCACCTCGGAACAGATGAACAAAAGGGTTTATAACTTCCTCAATATACACAGGACCAGTGACTCTTCTCTCCAGGACTAGTTGTGGTGTCCGTGTATCCCTCATAACACCACCCTAAAACATCACCCTCCCACCTTCAAATGGGATACGTGGTTGAGCTGTTTCTAGTCGGGTTTGTCGACCTGGGGCTCTCCAAACTAATGTCCTTCGTCAATAAGAAATCAAGCTAATTCTCGTCTCATCGGAGAACATTACCTTATTCCAGTTAGGACTATGATCTATCATTTCTTGAGCCCATTGCAATCTTACATTTTTTTGTTGAAGGTTAGTTTAGGAATATGTTTACCGAATTTACCGTTTTCAGTCTGCGTGTTATCGCTTATCATAAAACATTTACCCCTTCAAGCTTATAATTGATATCTGCTGGTCTTGTATATCGATTTCTCCCATTTCTGGGGCGATCCTTTAGGTTATTTGTCTCTTGGATTTTTTTATGAATTTTTGATACAGCACTTTGGGAAACACCTACAATTTCCACGTTAAACCTTTAATTAAAGCCCTGTTGTAATAGAGCAATTACTCTTGATCTGTTAAAATGAGATATCATATTTCATGAGTTGTCATGTAGGCATTTTTAAACGCCTTAAGTGAAAATTGAAAAAGAACTGAAATAATGTGTAAATATCAGTACCAACGTAATGTGCAATAATCGAAAAACTTGTCTAAAATAAATATCCATCCCAATTTTTAGGATTATTCCAACGGCCTAAGATACTATCGACACAATTATTCAACATGGTTTTGGAAATGATTATTGGGAAGGGTCAGTTTCAAAGTAGAATGGATAAAAAACTAGGAAGAATGACTTTTGGAAGCGTGGAAGAATTTGCCTACCAGGTATAAGGATAACAAGGAAGTGTGAAGAAGAGAAAGAGATAGACTTAAGATAACTTTAACCATCTAATAAGATCGAAACTTATATCTAGTCATATCCAGAAATATCAAATTAAGATTGTATGAGACAGTATTGAGACCAACTGTATTGTACCGAAGTGGGACCTGGGTACTAAACAAGAAAGAAAAGGAGAAACTGTTAAGATGGAAATGTAGAATAATTATTAAAGATAACAGGAGAAAAGAAGGTCGATAGTTTGTATATGAAAAGAATAAATCAAGAAATTTATGATATTTTCAAAGAACCAAGGAATATTTTTTAGATCAAGTATTTATCAATATCCCGCGGTATATAAAATAAATGTATTAACAACGAAATTTTCAGCATAGCTTATTTAAATAAATAATTATCTAGCTAGAAGTAACCATTTCAATGTGGTCGTGTTGGTTTGTATAATACTGATTATCAACTAATTTCGTTGCAATTAACATGTAATACAATTTAATCAATTAATGTTTATTCAAATTAAAATTGAACAGTATCAAATTCTATAATACTAAACACGAAGAATAAAAATATAAACTGAAAATTATTAAGAGCTGGGATATTTGGAGATGAAGATCAAAGAATTTTATTAAAACATTCAAATTAACATTCCTACTCTGCTAAGGAAATAACGGAAATTATAGGGGCATAAACAAGTAGCAAAAATGATTTTTATTAAATATTTCAATGAAAATTTTCCTTTTTATTCAAATAAGCGTAAATTGGAATTTAAAAATGTATTTAATTTAGTCGAAAATAAAATATACTTTTAATATTCTCAGAAAAAAATATCAGTCATAAAATGAATGAAGGCTGCACTTGAAAATAACTATGTAACGGGTGGTTCAACAACAGATGCAGAATTTGAAATGTTGTAAAAACGTTGTTTCTCTTCTGTCAAACTTTTGTTGGCTTCCGTCCGTCATTTTTATAACTTTTATTTATATTATTTAATTCATGTAGGGAAAACAAATTAACCAAATTTGTAGGAAGGCATATTCTTGACTGTCCGAAAAAATATACATGTAGTAACACAATCGGTAGATTGTGTTGCTACATGTATTCGGAGTAGAAACAAGGCATTTTATAGGATACTAATAATAATATTTAAGAAAGCAAGAATAGACAAGAACAAAATTCGACTACCAATTTGAAAGGTATTTGTATATGAAAAGTTTTATATTTATCAAAGTTTTACATGATAATCTAATTTGTAGATGATCGAAGACTACAGAAATTTGTGAGATTAGTTGGATGAAAATCAACTAGTTAAATTAAGGACTATTATAAATGAGATGGCAAAACAGTTTTCCATGGAATTAAAACAAACATCTGAAGGAGTAAAAAAAAAGAAAAATAGAAAAGCAAGCCTGCTATCCAAACAAAAAGTAAAGAAAATGGTATATTTCTATTCTAAATAAAACAAAACTGTTAAAATATTTAGTTTTTTTAGGATTTTGATACATTTCATCTATTGATTGAACATATTCATTTTATAGGGTATGTTTAAACATAGGTTAGAAATTTATTATAGGCATTGAAGACTGATGGTAGACTGACAACGGTTCCAGGATATGTTGTGGTACTTAGTGGTTTTCTAGTGGGTGGTCCTTAAAAGGAGAGTCCCATACTTCGACTATAAAAGTTTTCCAAAAAAAATTGTTTAGGGCCTTTTCTTATTTCGGAAATATCTGGCTGGTCATGCATTCGAGTGAGTTAGCAGCCAGAAAAATTGCCATCGTTTTAAAAATACTGAAAATCTTATTTAATTTTTTTTTTATTTTGAAAATATTCAATGAAGTTTAGTGTAGTTGTTTGAAGAATAGGTGCGGTTTTAAAAGTATTGCAAACTTCAATAAAAGCAATCAAACTATTATAAAAACAAATATGTATATAATTTTGGGTAGTGATTGTTTTTATTCTGAATTGATTATTAATGTAGTTTACATATTATAATCTACTGTAATATAATATCGATATTATTCCAGTTGAGGAAAGTTTTATTATGTATGTTTATCAGTGTATTTTTTATTGAAATAAGATTAGTGATTTAAGCAGTATGTATGTGTTTTGTTTTTCTAATTATCATATACATGGTTTTTTTTCGCTCAAAAAATAATTACACAGCTAGCTTTTGCCTATACAATATTTATCATTTTTTAATATTTTTGAAAACCATTATTCACCTTCTTTTATGTACTTTATAAATATGTCAATACACACGTCATGTAGCAAGTAATAAACTCCAAATAGTTCAAAAATATAAAAATACAATAATAAATATAAAAAACCTGCTGCTATTAGTTCGGTTGTAAATAGTTTTCAAACCGCTATTCCAAAAAAAAAACGTTAACTAAAATTCGGTACAAATTCTGAGCGGACCGATATTCAGGTTCCTTTCCTGTTAATTAAATTAGTAGCCAACAATCTTTTCTTTGCTTCAGTAACATTGACGTATATACACAGATAAAAGCCGTTGACAGTACTTACGTGAAAACACTTTTACATAATGACGTTACAAACATGGCAGCCAATCGTGGTGCTTTCGTAGTCACGTGATTAAAAATAATTTTTTAAAAGTTTTTTTGCATTAATTATCAATATTATTTATGATAAAGTTTTAAAATAAAGTAAAAAAATCGATAATAATTTTTCATTTAAAAACTCAACGTCACAAATATGTTTTTCTCGAAGTACACAAAAGAGAATCGAATCAATCGAACTTCACTGGCTCACCCCACTATTTTCTCTCGACAAAATCTGTCCAAACAAATTAACAGTATTATGAAATATCAGGATTCACGTGGATATAACTTGATGAATGATATCCACCTCGTTTTACACAATGTCAACAACATCAGAAACGAGACAAAAATGCTGAAATTTATATTTGATACGATTGATATGTATATATTTGGGGAATTTCTCATGCAAACCTGGCAAATTGGAGAGCTCATACAAATCGTTGAATTTTACAAAACTCTGGTGTCATTATGAATACGATTCACAAAATCCACAAATTTGGGTGGAGTTTTGATGTAGCTAACTGCCTCCCTATGCGCCTTATTTCCCTTTATTTTAAAAATGATATCTCGGAATTTGTAGGTGTTTCCTAAAGTGATGTATCGGAAATTTATACAAAAATCCAAAAGACAAATAAGGTAAAGGATCGTCCCAGACGTGGTAGAATACGATGTACAACAACTGCACAAGACCGGCAGTTATCAATGATAGCTCGAAGAAATCGTCTGGATTCTACACGAGGTATATTAAGGGAGTTTATTAGGCTTGAAGTGGTAAATGTTTCACGACAAACGAAAATACACAGACTGAAAGCGGTAAATTTGCATCGCAGAAGACCTTTACGTGTTCCCAAATTTACCATTTAACAAAAAAATGTATAATTGCAATGGGCTCGAGAAATAGTGAACCATGATCCTAACTGGAATACCGTGATGTTCTCCGATGAGACGAGAATTAGCTTGGTTTCTGATTCACGAAGAACATTAGTTTGTAGAGCTTTAGGTCGACAAGTCCGACCAGAAACAGCTTAACCACGTATCCCATTTGAAGGTGGGAGCGTGATGTTTTGGGGTGGTATTGTGAGAGGTACACGGACACCTCCAATGGTCCTGGAGAGATGAGTCACTAGCGCTGTGTACATCTGGGAAGTTTTAAATCATGTGCGTCTGTTCCGAGGCGCAGTGGGCGACGGATTTGTTTTCATAAATGAAAACCTCCTCATCGAACAGCAACAGTAGAAAATTTTCTTAAAGAGGAGGTAATAACCAAGTTAGAGTGGCCAGCAAATTCCCCTGAACATGCTTCATTCTGAGAACACACAACAAGAAACGAAACAATCCTCCTCTAACCCTGCATGAACTAAAAGATGCTACTCGTGAAGGATGGGAGAAAATTCCACAAACCCACATTGATCATTTAATCAACCGCATGCCAAATTGCCTACAGGCATGCCTACAAACCCGTGGAGGGACTACTGCTTATTGGTTTCATTGAAAGTTCATAAATTTAATGAATTTATACAAAAATCCAAAAGACAAATAAGGTAAAGGATCGTCCCAGACGTGATAGAATACGATGTACAACAACTGCACAAGACCGGCAGTTATCAATGATAGCTCGAAGAAATCGTCTGGATTCTACACGAGGTATATTAAGGGAGTTTATTAGGCTTGAAGTGGTAAATGTTTCACGACAAACGAAAATACACAGACTGAAAGCGGTAAATTTGCATCGCAGAAGACCTTTACGTGTTCCCAAATTTACCATTTAACAAAAAAATGTATAATTGCAATGGGCTCGAGAAATAGTGAACCATGATCCTAACTGGAATACCGTGATGTTCTCCGATGAGACGAGAATTAGCTTGGTTTCTGATTCACGAAGAACATTAGTTTGTAGAGCTTTAGGTCGACAAGTCCGACCAGAAACAGCTTAACCACGTATCCCATTTGAAGGTGGGAGCGTGATGTTTTGGGGTGGTATTGTGAGAGGTACACGGACACCTCCAATGGTCCTGGAGAGATGAGTCACTAGCGCTGTGTACATCTGGGAAGTTTTAAATCATGTGCGTCTGTTCCGAGGCGCAGTGGGCGACGGATTTGTTTTCATAAATGAAAACCTCCTCATCGAACAGCAACAGTAGAAAATTTTCTTAAAGAGGAGGTAATAACCAAGTTAGAGTGGCCAGCAAATTCCCCTGAACATGCTTCATTCTGAGAACACACAACAAGAAACGAAACAATCCTCCTCTAACCCTGCATGAACTAAAAGATGCTACTCGTGAAGGATGGGAGAAAATTCCACAAACCCACATTGATCATTTAATCAACCGCATGCCAAATTGCCTACAGGCATGCCTACAAACCCGTGGAGGGACTACTGCTTATTGGTTTCATTGAAAGTTCATAAATTTAATGAATTTAAATGAATTTAATTTTTAATTTACTTTTGGAGGCAATGGGTACATTGTCATTTTTTGACTACAAAATAATAAATCAATTTTACACACGTTAGTCATTTGGTGTCGAGTTTTCTTTAGTACCAGTAAGAGTTGTAATAAAATGATGATTACGTAAAGTGTAAAAGAAAAACTTAACATCAACAAAAAAGTGAAATGTTTGAATATGACAAACTTTTGGACATATGTGTATTTTATGAAGGACAAATCGCATCATATTGGGGGTATTAAAAATTGAAACATCGTTGGTCCAGTTGTAGAAACTCAACAATAACTCAATACATATCGTATCAGGGTTAATAAATACAAGTCTACTTACGTACTTTTACATTTACATTTACATTGCAAAAAAAATCAAACCTAACAGTTGAAATAAATCGGTGTAAATTACCTCAAGCCACTGATGCCAAATATCTTGTTAAGTACCTTGATATATGATTGACATGATAGATGACTGAACAAACACATTTTTAATAAGAGTTAACAAGTTCAATTTGTTAGCTTAATAGGGGTCTATGTTAAGTTCCTTTATAAAATTAGTTATTGATGTAGAAACTCATTCTGGAGTTTTTTTTCGAGTTATGGCATTCAACTTTGGGATACCGCTAGCAATAGCAATATCGAAATAATGAAGCGTTCCCAAAATAGAATTGCATTGACGATGCGTATAATCGCCAATACAGTTTTTATGCCCAAAACAAAGTGCCAGGTGTCCCAATTATAAAAGTGATTATTATGAAACACATCCTGATTAAAGTATTAATGCACCTGATATCTTGGAGAGTTAAGTATTTGAATAGTATGGTGAAAGCAGAAGACGAAGGAATACTCTACCCTCGGACTTATTAGATACATTTTTAATTATTGCGTATAAGAAACTTACTGATATAGATTGAAATTAATAGAAACAATCCATATGTGTCTCATTGTGTCATATGTCTAGCTTATTACCCTGTCCGGATAAAGTGCTAATTTCATAGAAACTGAACTTAAATGTTCTACACCATTCCCTCATGTCTTCGTATCTCACGTATGTCTGTTAATTGTTTGTCTTCCCAGTTGTAGAATATACAACAATAAACAACAACAAAAACACAGTCTTGTCCCCTATGTTCATTACTTTGTTGTATTCAGATTATTACACAAGGCAATTACAACAATGTTTACGAATTTATACAAATTTTTATCAGTTTTTATACCAGGAGCCAGTCATTTCGAGTTGTTAATAGGTCAGCTTGAGAGTTACGTTCAATCCCAACTAAGATAAATTGCCCAACTTTGTATTATCTGGCTTTTTTCCACATTTTAAAGCGAATTACTCTCGTCAAATGACGACACATCAGCGCTGATGCGTTGTTTTTCTTTTCTTTCTTTTTCCGTTTTTTTCCACATCCTTTTTCGTGTAGCGAAATCCATTAGGTACATAAAAATTTTTAGGGTATTTTAGCTGAAGATACGGATAAATAAAAGAGGAAGGTATTTACTTATACATCCGCATGAATGGTATATTGTTTATACAGTAAAAAATGTATAAAGATATTTATTCTCTAAGAATTAGTTTAATCCTAGATATTGTATTTTTATATTAATACTTATTGCAGAAACTGATAGTCGTAAATTTTATATAGAATATTAAAAATATTTAAAAACAAGAACATTTCTTCTGTGCTTGATTGGCCTTAAGTCGACATCATTTGGGCTCGAGTTGAACGTTCGAAAGCAACTGAAGGAAGCTGCATGTGTGACCTGAATTTGAATAAACATTTAATCACACATTACTTCGACATGGCCGATGAATATGGTCGTAGTTTTGGTAATTCCTTCAATAGCTTTCGACTCGGCTTTAACTCGGGCCCTTCTGATGACGGCTTAAAGCTAGAAACTGGTCTTGGGAGACGTTTGTTAATGTTTGATGTTTGTTGAATTTTGTTTTTGATTCTTTTTACTATTCCCCACCATATAACTATTAAATCTTAATGTTTTGGGGGTATAACATTAACTATCCGATTTAGCTAAAGATATCTCTGTAAATGACATGTTACCTGCACGGGAGAGATCGTTCAAAACATACGTTAATCTTTTGAAGATATTTCACAAATCATTTAACTAAACTCAATGTTATTGAGGTTTCTTAAGGTGATTGCATTTCAGCATTGATGCTCCATTGTCAATTGTAGGATAACAGCCATTTCAAAGGCAGATGGACTAGAGAAAATGAGACAACTAAACAAAAAAGCCGATGCTCTTAACTTGAGCATGGCCAATTGACTGGAGTGGGGTACAAATACGTGCATAACATTTTTAGCTTTCAGTTTATTCTTTGGTAGTCGTTGAAAATATAAAATATGAGCTTGCTGAAATGTTTGCACTTTTCAAAACTAAAGCCAAACGGTGATTGAATATATTCTTGAGTAAACTTTTTACAATATTCTTGTTGTATAAAAAAAAATTGTTGGTGATTTCTTAGAATGGGTAAATTTATCAAGCAAAGAATTTGCATTAAATTTTGTCTAAAAACGGTATTTCTTGTGCTGTGTATTAAATGTGTTACAGAGATGAAACTATGTTAAATCAGATGTGTACAATAGGTACAATAAATTTAAGTAATGGTAAAGAAACAGTTGGAAATGAACTGCGTATTGAAAGACCTGCCACGTCATCTAGTAAGGAAAACATCACTAAAATCAAAGACCTTGTACAGAATAACACATCGGTCAATAAGTCCCCGGTCTGACAGATAAAGCACACTTTTTTTGCAAATTTTAACTTTTCGAACTTTTGAACGATGTCTCTTTGCCTGGAAAATATCCTTCCGTTTCGTCAATTACCTCTTCAATGGAGCGAATTTTCTTTCAAGCGATCTGGAGAATACGATGGATTAGAAAGCAATTCGAGGTGCAATTCACACAATTTAACCATCGTTGCCTACGGTTTATAACATGGTGTATTATCTTGGTGAAACAACAATTTTTTGTTTATTTGGAGCCTTTTTGCGATCTGGTCCTCCAAAGGCACCGATAATGCTATGTAACATTGGCTATTGATGTTTTTACCTTTCTCGAGATAATCGATGAACAATATCCCATGCGCACCCTAAAATACAGAAGCCATAACCTTGCCTGCCGATGGTTGTGTTTTTGACCAATTTTGGGTTTTTTTTCACCGGCTGCTGTCTACTCAGCTGACTGCTGATTTGACTCCAGTGTAGTGTAGTGATGCATCCATATTTCATCCATTGTCACATACAGTATAAAAAATTATTTTCGCTTAAACAGCTTCAAATATTACTCATAATCATCAATTTGTTGTTGTTTTTGGTCCGCTGTGAGCGAACCCGGTACCCATTTCCACTTCCTTTCGATATCTTCGTAATATCAGCAATCTCCGGCAGCTTTACTTTATGGTTTTGCGAAATAATTTTGTGAATGTATCTTATGTTCTCTGGTGTAACTTCAGCATCATCGGTGCTTATACGGTCACATTTGAATTCAGCATACCAATCAGTTATAGTTGATTTTCCTTGGGCAGAGTCCGGGTAAAGTTTATCAGGCCATTGTTGCATACCACAATAATTGTTCGTAAATTTTTCGTTAAAAATAAAAACAAATACGGTTTTAAACTTTTTGCTGTTCACTGGATATATATATATATATATATATATATATATATATATATAATATATATATATATATATATATATATATATATATTATATTCAGAATATGACAGGCTCCAATGTATATTGTAAATTTTTACAATATACAATATAATTTTTTTATATTTTTGCATTTTGCAATTTGCATTTTAATATTTACAATCTAAATATAAAAATGCAAAATGTGGATTAATTCAAACTAATGTTACAGCTGAGGATAACATACGAACGCTCATGTGCAACTAAATTTATAGTTAATAACAACTAAAATAAAACCATCAAACCCAAACACTTATTATGAAGTCTCAAGATAATAGAATTCGGAAATTTCCAACCGTTCCCACGATTTCCGCAATTCAGAACTATTAGCACTGCAATTTTGTAGGAATAGATCCAGAACTTTTACTACATTCCCTCGGGATATGCTGGTAATTTAGAGTCGTGAAATCGTGTAGCAAAAAGAGACATCAACTCAAAATATATCTTTGTATATATAGAATGTTACGATATATATTATTTGTTTTTCCCATTAAAAAGTACTACGATATTATTTAAAACAAAAAAGAGATTTCTTACAATATATTAAATTTTTAATTTATTCTGGATATATTAAATATATATTTTAAAATATTTTCCTTCTATAATAGAACAAAACATGCATAAATTAATTTTTTTTTAAATGTTATACCCGGTATTTCGAGGAGGATTTATATATATATATATATATATATGTATATATATATATATATATATATATATATATATATATATATATATATATATATATATATATATATATATATATATATAGATATATATATATATATATATATATATATATATATATATATATATATATATATATATATATATATATATATATATATATATATATATATATACCGGTTTTGATGTCTTTTGATTATATATATATATATATATATATATATATATATATATATATATATATATACATGGACATTTGTGGATTTCAAAAAAGCATATGATTCTATTGACCGAGAATCTTTATTCCGAATCTTGAAAGAACAAGGACTAGATCTGAAAACGCTGGCAATTATTAAAGCAACATTAACTAACACAAGGTCAAAAGTTAAATTTATGGGTGACATCTCAGAGCCTTTCGAAATTAAAACTGGAGTGAGACAAGCGGATGGACTCTCGCCACTCTTATTTAACTGTGTTCTAGATAAAGTAATACAGGAATGGCGTGAAAAAAGTCGGTCCTGAATATTGACCAGCCCATTAAACTGGGGAGAACCAACAGCAAAATTGATGTCTGGCGCTCGCTGATGATCTAGCAATGTTGCCTCAAGATGTATTAACGGCACAGAAACAGATTGAAATCCTAAAAGAAACAGCAGAAAAGGTAGGACTCCAAATTTCCTTTAAAAAGACACAATACATCACCTGCAACAGACTAAGAACAACATTTCTAAAAACAAAATATGGTAACATCAGACGAGTCTCTCAATTCAAATATTTGGATGAAATAATCATGGAAAATGGGTTGGAAAAAGCAGCCAATAAGGGTAGATGTGAAAAAATGGAAATGGCATTGAGACTTACACAAAATATTTACAACAAAAAATCCCTATCTAAAGATACAAAACTAAGACATCACAACACAGTTATTAAGCCAGAATGTCTATATGGGGCAGAAACGCTCATTTTGAATAGAAAGAGAGACATCGAGGACATTGAAAAGAAGGAAAGAAAAATCATAAGAAAAATCCTAGACCCCAATCAATTAAATAGCACAACATACCGACTTCGAGAAAATCAAGATATCAAACAATACACAGATATATACAGCGGCATGAGAAAAAGAAGACTTAAATTTTACGGACACATAAAATGGATGAATCCGAATAGGCTAATTAGACAAATAGTCGAATTTTATGAAAATAGGAGTAAAGCTAAAGTAGAAATAATTAAATGGATTGCTGCAATCAAAGAGGACCTAAGATCAAAGCAAATATAACACCAAGTGAAATTCAGGATAGAGGCTGTTTCAGACACAAGGTTAACATTTGGAAGGTTGGCCAGAGAGAAAAATCTAGGAAGACAGGAACAACTTGGTCTGACGAAAGGAAAAAAGCTCATAGCGAAAGAATGAAATTAGTATGGGCGCAAAGGAAGGCCAACAACAACAAACGCCTCTAATTGTACTTCGCGTGGTCCACAAGGGCCCATACGTGAATAATAATAAATAAATATATATATATATATATATATATATATATATATATATATATATATATATATATATATATATATATATATATATAGATATATATTTATATATATATATATAGATATAATATTCTCATAATCTCGCGGATGGTAGATAATGCTTCTAAATCATTCCGAGTGTCGATCCATTGAGTCTGTGAACAGTTACGACGTTTCGCCAAAATTTCATTTGACATTTTCAAGCGACTAACAGAACGTTCATTTTGGAGGAAACGCGGATTGTTGTGTGTTCCACATGAGGTTGTGGAACCCAGCAGTTGAGGGTGATAATCTCCTACTACTATCTAGTGAGACAACACTAGGCGAACTCCAAAGAAATCAAAAAACTGCATGTATAAGCCATCCGACGTGAAATGGGCAAAAGTATGGGTTGTTTGATTGTAAATACGGCAAGCAACTAACAAAAGGTTCCACATGAGATTGTGGAACCCAGCGGTTGGAGGTGTGCAACCTCCCACTACTGTTATCTCATTGGACGCAGCATATATAAATATATATATATATATATATATATATATATATATATATATATATATATATATATATATATATATATATATATATATATATATATATTCCGCATTTCATTATTATTAGCAATTCAATTTTGTAGGAATAGATCCAGAACTTTTACTACATTCCCTCGGGAAATGCTGGTAATTTAGAGTCGTTAAATCCTGTAGTAAAAAGAGACATCAACTCAAATATATCTTTGTATATATAGAATGTTACGATATATATTATTTGTTTTTTTTCCATTAAAAAGTACTACTATATTATTTAAAACATAAAGGAGATCTCTTACAATATATTTAACTTTTAATTTATTCTGGATATATGAAATAAGAAATATTTTCCTTATATAAAAGAATAAAACGTGCATAAATTATTTTTTTTTTAATTTTATACCCGGTATTTCGAAGAGGATCTATATATATATCTATATATATATATATATATATCTATATATATATATTATATATATAGATATATATATATATAATATATAGATATATATATATATATATATAT